>VWZT01011967.1:170278-185638 GCA_013397055.1 Pachycephala philippinensis
AAAAAAATTCTCTAGTGATTATAATGGGTAACCATGCAGACACCTTTATCATAGCTCCCGAAAGCTGTATGAGATGGAATCCTCACAGAGAGCTGTCAGGGCTTTCCCAAGTTCACAGGAAATGTCTTGCAAAGGCAATTCAGTGCAGGTCCCTTGGGTCTCATTTGTAGAAATTCTTTCCTGACTAAAAGAATTGTACTGACAATCTATAAATACAGCGTTTATGGGGTTTGGAGGGGAATTGCAGAAGGTGTGTTGCTGGGAGGTAAAAAGGCTTTCCATGATTTTATGGTGTCTTCAATTTAATTCTTTCCTTAATGTAATTATTTTCATACCTCTGATTAGTCATTAAGTCATTGGTTTCCTGATTAACTGATCAAATTAATTTACAAACTAATTATCTATGATTTTTACCAGTTGCTTAAACAATTTCCATTTACTATGTTTCTAAACCATACTCGTAAAACACTGAATGTGAATATCTCTGTTAAGTCTGCATTTGCCTCTCATATTTTCAGTGGAAATGAAGGAAAATAAGTTGTTTATCAAAATACAAGTGTTACTTTGGTTTAATTCTGTAGAGATATTTGATCAAATGTAATTATTTTTAAGTATGTACACAGAGTAGAAAATAATTCTAAACAAATATTTAACGTGCAATTTACATGACTGCCCAATAGCTGGGCAAACAAAGAATTAGGACTGTGATTTTATGAGATGCCTCTTCAAATACAAAGCATTTTGGAAGAATGACTTTTTGTATTTCTGGATGCTTGTTTTTTCTTTATAGTACTTCATGTGCTGAACCAAAACCTTAAATATTGAGTATAATACACTATAACTTTTGAAAACAAAATTGAGAAAAAATACCACTTGGGAATACACAACAGCATATATTGCTTCGGTATTATAATCTGAGTTGTACAGTTAAAGCTGGCTTGATGCATAAAGTTCAACTATAGTATTGAGCTTAAGTCATGAGACTGTTAAGGGTAATGACACCCAATACTTTATATTAAAACTTTAGGTGTCTTAATATCTTCATCCAAAGCTGACTACATCTTTGAAGGGAAGGAATATATATATTTCTATACACACACGCACACACACACATGCACACACACATATATATGTATAAAAATGTACATATCTCCAAGCTTTTATAGATATATATTATAGTCATATTCAAATTTATCTTCTGTCTTTTCATATGCTACATCACTACATTTCATGTAGCTGTATAATAGGTAATATTTGATTTTAATTTAAGCATTATAAAAAT
Source organism: Pachycephala philippinensis (assembly GCA_013397055.1). Taxonomy (NCBI): domain Eukaryota; kingdom Metazoa; phylum Chordata; class Aves; order Passeriformes; genus Pachycephala; species Pachycephala philippinensis. The sequence continues at coordinate 171,561 of VWZT01011967.1, forward strand.
GGAAAATAGAAAACAGACACTCCTATTGAAAAAAAAAAATCAATGACAAGGAAAAAAAACCTGAGGCACAGGATAAATAATAACAATGCTATTAAAAAGACCTGGAGCCTAGGACCATACATTTAAATGAATTTGCCATACCAGGAGCATATAAATAGCAAATTATTAGAACATATGTATTTATTAGAAAGGGTGTAGTGTTTTCTACTTTTCACATGTTATTATCCAAACTACCTTTGCAGTGAATATGTAATCTATCACATTTGCCTAACAGGCAAATCATGCATTTATACTTACAATTTTGTGATTGTTTTGACTAATTCAGGCAAGATTAAGAAGCAAAACCACACACAGAAATAAGGTGAGGCCACATAGAGAGGAAAAGTGTATAGAGCATCTGTTTCCCTCTCCTTGTGCAGGAGTACATATCTTACCTTTCAGAACAGTTCCCTGGAAAAGAGCAGGTGAGGAAAAGGGAGCCAGCCAAAGCTGAAAGGAACAAACTACACCAGATGAATGTACAGGCTCTTAAAGCCATGACTGATCCATGGGCAAATCACCACATAGTAATTGATACATGAAGCTTCATACATTTCTATTAAATTATCTGAAATTCTCCTCTAAGTGAAAACACACATCAAAAACTAGGGTTTTTGAGCCAATAACCACGAAGTTACTAATGCTTTGGTGGCTGAAGGTGGGCTGCAAGGCACAATACAGAGACATTCACACCACATGTCAGAGCATTGTCTATGCTTCAGTAGGCAGGGCATGTGTAACTTTGAAAAGCAGTTTGAGATGTTTTACAATATTATGCAATGTTACTTGATCTATATGCATTCAGCCTTAAAATCTTTCATTGTTTTTGCTTTTCTCGTATCTATCAAAATTCCCAGCTCCTTCCTCCAGACTTCACCAGATGTAAGATTTACAGAAAATAAAAAAAAATATTATACAGAAGAAAATATCGTAGTAAGGTGTATTTATTTTATCTTGTAATCCAGATCAGATTACTTGAAAGTCAGAATAAGGGACAATAGACAACAACAATAATAGGTGTATAAAATATTTGTAAAAATATCTGTTTATACAAACACTAGATATATCTATTACTGACAATATAAACTTTGACCAAAAAACTCCAGTCTTTAAATTTTTTTTGATTCTGTACATGTGTCAGTTGACAAAGGAAATATTTATTTTTCATCTGGAGAAATTCCAAGTACATTCAGTTCTGAATATGTTGCAACATAGTGACAGTGGAGATGACTTAAAACTTTGAAAGAAAACGTGTATGATATTCCATTCTATGGACACACACTCCCACTATATACACTCGAAGGGTCACACATACAGAGTGGTATTTCTGGTAAATTCACCTCGTGTTGATGCTACTAACAAGGGAAATATTGCAATTATTCTCTACAATAACATGCAAGTTGAATATTCAGAAATAGGATGTATGTTTTGTTCTTCGTGTTTCTGTAATTTAAATATTGTAGAAATATGGAAAACTCTTAATGGTTTTATGGCCACAGAGCATTCTGAAAAAAAATAATTTAGGAGGATATTCCTCCATCTGTTTCTCTTCTACTAGTTCCTCATGGCTTAATAATTTTTAATTTTTTTTTTAACTTTATTTTGTACTCAATGAAAATTGATGCAGCATTACTCTAGAGAGACTTTAATTTAGGTGTCTAAAGGTAGCTGTCTAACCATCCCTCATGCTCAGTGAAGAGCTGGGTAAGAAAGCCCTTGGAGCCCAGAGACTAGTCTGTTGATCAAATGTAGGTGCTTTCCTTAACGTGATACTTCCCTCTACCCTCTCTTGCCTGAATTGTCCGATTATCCCCTGACCGTAAAGTAGCCTTTCACAGCTCTCAAGGCTGCACATCTTCACTGTTACAGACTTCCTCTTTCCCTGGTACAAAGAATTTTAACTTCTCTTCTGCCCACAGAACAAGCTCAGCAGCAAGTGTGGAGAAGCTCACTGCTATGAATTTTTTATTATAAAGCTCACAAAATTTACATAATTCTTCAGGAAAGACGAGGAATAATTGCAGAAAGCCTAAAGAACTGGTCCAGAAAGAAAGATGCAATGACTTGGGCTTGTTTAGATTGAAGATCAGTATGTCCTCCAGGTTGTTGTGGAGAAAGCAGGAAAGAATTGAGGTGAAGCAAGAATAACCAGTTCAGCTTTAAATCATTGCTCTAGGCAGTGGCTTGAATGGCTTGAATTTAAGCTTAGTATTACATATCTTTTGAATCAGCTAAATTTTTTTGTATGGGTTGAGCTTTAGACTCTTCATTGATTATATTTACCTATTTAATGACAATATGTTCTTCAAAAAATGTTGTATTTTCATTAACATTTAAAAAGTAACTAAAATGAGTATAAATGATGAACTACATCTGGTGCTTTCTGTCTGTCTGTATGCTTCATCCTTCCTTAATTCATAACCTCTGTAAGAGGGTATTCTAGTCAATATGGTTCCCAATGTAGTTCAGACTAGATAACTTCCCCCAGAATATGGGAATATATGCTAGGATCTCACCTGCTTGTATTGATGTATTCTGGTTCATCAAGTGCTTTACATGTTGTTCTGCCTGTACAGACACAATCTGTCTCTTGAATTATGTAATTTGAAACAGTTGTTCCATTATTTCAGACATTAGTATTGCTAAATAGGTTTTGTCATCTTATTTAAATCATTTTATATAAGCATTTGCTGTCAAATGCATCCTTAAGATTTCCTGAATGGTTCTAGCCTACAGAACAACTGTCAGCATCAACAAAGTTATCTGTGCTAAGACATACATGCCCATATTAAACGTAAATGTCTTTCTTATTCTATGGAATACGCAAAAAAATTTAACCACATGTCCCACCTTATTAACTGATGAAAAGTGGTGCATTTTTCTCCCAAGAGCCACTGGAATGCTGGTTCTGGTTTAGAAGTAAAAACTGCATTTTAGTTATGGGAAGGATCTATTCATTAGTTTTACATATGTGAGCACAATAATGACATTTGCAATAGTTTTGCTATAGACATTAGGAATTGCTATGGACAATGCACCATAATACAGTTAAATTTTACATAAATATTTATAATATAACACTGAATTAGCATGTATTCCATGATATATATAAATTAATCTTTTAAATGTTATAAGTTTTGTAAGCAGCTATATTTAGAGTTCTGGAATCCTCAGCAAAGTTACTACTAAAACTTCTTTTTTGATCAGTGTTAATGTTAAAATTGAAAACAGAATAGAACAAAAGGAAGGTAAATTTGAAATTTTTCTGATTTTCTTCATACTGGCTAAAATTACATAAAACATATTTCAGAAAAGGTCATCTAAATTTAAACTAAAATTCTGAATCTAGACAATAACCTGAATTTGCATTCAAATGACTGAAAAAAAGGTAATATATATATGGATTATGGTAGTTAATGATGGTCATTATGTGCATTTAATTTTCACCTCACTATTTATCTTTTTGTTGTATGCAGCGTGTAACAAAATTCCCTCACATGAGTCTTATTCTAATAATTTCTAGACTTTCATGTTGTACCTTTCACTACTGAGCTTGAAGAAAATGCATAACACATTATATCAAATATCTCTTTAGTGGTAGGCATGACTAGGCCATTTTTATTTTATAGCTACATGATTTGATTTGCCTAAGGGGCCTCAAAAAGCCAGAGGCCATTCTGCTTTAACAATCACTGGATGATTGAATAAAATAATAAAAAAAAAAAGACTAATTATGGATTGCAGTTGTGTATTTGAAATTGAATTAATGTATTCAGAAAATTTTTGCTCTGGACTCAGTTTTAAAAGATTAAAAGGCCAAACCATGACAAGGTTGAATACATTGCAGGCTGATTTAAATGGTAAGTCTTAATCATCCTGTGGGTATGGAGGCATAATTCAAAATGGATTAACTGTTTACAACTTAGCTTTTTAGTCTACATAAACTTTGCTGGATATTTTTCAAAGTCAATGAAGAGTGATGAGCCCTTTAGCACATTCTTTAACAGTGAAATGAGTTACACCTACATATTACGCCCGTCTTTTGAAGGCTTATATCTAAATGAACTAAAATGGATTTTACCTTTTTTGTCCCACTTCTTTGCTCAGCTGTATCCAACTCCTGAGCATACACTGTGGCAATAAAATGTGTTTGTACAGCACACGTAAACTATTAGATGCAAAAAGGAGTTTGGGTGCCTCTGTGCTCTGAGTTATCCATGCAAGGGGATTGAGGACCCTGTGTTAGAAACCAAAGGCTCCTACACAGTGCACAAGACGAGGAAAAGCCCTGAAAGTGGGATCCAGAGTTACCAACACACTGAGGTAGCAAAGTGCTGAGGAGCCCATCTGAAGCCACATTGGAGATTGCCAGTGAAAACAGATATGTGAAGCCACTCTTTCAAAAACTACTGCTATGAGCTGAAAACAACTTGTTCGCTTCGGTCTTATCTCTGTCACAGAAAATCAGTACTAACTATGTCTTACTTGCTTTACACACTCATTTTCTATCTTTGTAGAAGTATCATAGCTCCAGCTTCAGAAAGCTTCTATAATTCTAGCACAATTTATTCTCTTCCTGCTATTAGAGAATAAATAATTTTAAATTATCTGATTAAGAAGATAAAATTCAAAACCCAGGAGGTGTTTTGAGAAAGGGGACTGAAGGAGATAGGTTTTATTTCTTTGCTCCCAGTCTTGTTGGAAGTTGTTTGTATTACAATTCATTAGAAAATAGAACCAATATGACGAATTATTGGGAGAGAGGTAGTAAATCAAGATTTTTCATCTCTGCTTGCTTCAATGTCACAACTCTAAGCTAAAAGGACATTGTATTTCCTTTTCTTGGCCCAGTAAATCTTGATATAATCTGCTAACACAACATGTTTTTTAAAGAGAAGGCTGAGAGAATTTGATTTGTTCAGACCGGAAAAGAGAAGACTTAGGGGTAACTTAATTCCAGCCATAATGTACCCAAAGGGAGCCTATAAGAAAGGTGGAGAGGTACTTTTTGCAAAGTCAGGTAGTGATTGGACAAGGGTGAATGGATTCACACTGAAAGTATATTTAGGTTAGATATTAGGAAAACTTTACTTTGAGGGTGGTGAGACAGTGGAATAGGTTATCCAGAGAAGTGATGCTCCATCCCTGAAGGTGTTCAAGGCCACGTTGGGTGGAGCTCTGAGCGACCTGGTTTTATGAAGGGTTTCCCTGCCCATGGCAGGGGGCTTGGAACTGAATGATCTTTAAGGTCCCTTCCAATACAAACCATTCTCTATTTCTATGAAACAGTTACTACCCTTTCTTTTACCTAACTGACAGGCTCCAGTTCAGTGCTTAAGTGACTGTCATGAGGATGAGAAATGTAGGTTTCCAATCCTTCATGCATGTAGGGAAACTGAAGCACAGATTTTCAGTGTACAAAAAGATACTTCAGCCTGTCAGGTTTGTTTAAAGGCATTTCACAATCTTTCATCAAAAGCATGGTAGAAGTATAGAGGTGGCTCGGCTACATTTTGTGTGTCGTATTATTTCTTAAACCGGGGTTTTCAAGAATAATTGAGCAGATGCTATGATTCAGGATTTCTAACTTGGAAATGTTTAGTAAAGTCTGTAAAGTCTTTTTTAGTATAAACTCCTTTCACTCCTTTCAGTGACGGATGAGCAGGCATTAAGATTTTAGATTTAGGTACCTACTTACTGTTTCATTTAAGTGCTTTGGTATTTTCTCTACTTTCTGTTATTTCAAGATACGTGTATAAAACACAGAAATTGCCCAAAAACAGTAGTAAAGTTCTCTTCAAAGCTTTACTGACCTTCGGTTTAACCTGTTCTGAGTTATTAACAAGACTCTTAAACAGCAAGTTCTATATAATATTTTTGACAATTTAGTAGTGCATTCAGTTACTATACCACAATAAAGATATTTGCTGTCAGACTACTGTTATATTAATACCTTTGCTATTGATAAAGTCCTTAATAATGGTACAAATTGCTAAGATTTGTCAATGTTAGAGAAGTCCACATTAAAAAAAAACAACCATAATTCATTTCAGAAAAATCTGCAAAATGTACAAATACAGTTTTGACATAAGCACGTTAAAATAGCATTCAGCACAGTCTTTCTCCTGCGCATACTCTAAATGAACATCTCTTTTTCTGATCCATAAGAAATAGGGAAGATTCAATTGTACTTCTTCCTAATCACTGCTCAGTTACTGCCCTGAGCTGCTTTAAGTTCTTCGTGTGAGAGACTTAGAGCTGTGCTGTGCTGCCCTGGGTCTTCCTGGGGATCAGAAGACATTTCTGCACCAGCCTGGGCTTCTCACATTTTGACCTCCTGCAGCCATCTCCTACACCACAGAACCAGATGGGTTTCCTGCAAGCAAGGACTTGCTTGCCTGAGGAAAATGAAGATGGAAAAACACGGGCATTTGAGCCTGATCCAAAGCCTGCTGAATTCAAGTTATGTTTATGTTTTTGGCTTTGGCTGAGCTGCTAAGATTCAATCTTGATCTGTCCCTTGTCAGTGAAAGCTGTGTCTCGTTTGAAAGACAGGTATTGCTTTGTACTGCCAACACCATGTGTTGAGAAACTTACTTCTGGAATCCACAAAAGAGACAAAAAATAAAGATAGAAAAGTAAATGATGCAAAAAATAAGTGATGCGATTATTGTCAACATGCAGATAAAAATTTCCTGTTCTGTATAAAAATATTTTTTTAGTAGCAATAAAAAAAAAAAAATTGACTACAAGAAGTGAAAATAAGCAATACTTTTATAAGGAAATGCAACAGAAAATCTGAAGCATTTAGCAAAAAGAGTATTTCTTACATAACTATGAAAATTGTTCCTGCTTAAAGTTAGATATAAATCCTTCTTGGTTTCTTCTATACTAATAGCTTGTTGAATAGTCTGTGATACAGTTGACAAAATAAATCAGATTGCGAACACATTACCAGATCTATTCCTTACCTTAGAAATGTTTAATTGATGTTGACAGTCTTGCCCTGAGTGGTTATAACCGGAAAAGTAAGGCCGATCTTGGAGCCTATCTGCTCTCTGTTTTCAAGATGAATGCATTTAGCTCAAAAAACTCTTATTTGTTACATTGAATTTAAAAGTTGAAATTTGTTGTTAAAGAAGCTTTAATGAGAAATCATTAATAGAGGTGATTTAATTAAACTTATATAAATATGTCCAAACCTTATGGATACTTTACCTATCTTATTTTACTACGGCAAATTTCTTTTTTTTTTTTTAATGAAAACTACAATGATATGATGGAAAAGTGGCAATCATTGTTATGTACCCACAGAGACCCTGAAAATTAATATAAAATGATGTAGATTTATTATAACTACCTAGAGGCAGAAATAAAAGGCATTTTGGGCCAAGGCCATGATACTGACATTGTTTAATGAAAAAGAATTAGTTATAGCTTGGTGCAGTTACTGCACTTTCCAATTTCAGGATGAGGAGAGAGCATCAAAGAGGAACTGTTATGGACTGACTGCAACCCCCATTCCCAATCCTCCTGCACCACACAAACTGTGTCTTTATCTTGATCCATGAGCTTTTTCATCTTCTTTTCTCTGCCTGTCCTGTTGAGGAGGGGGAGTAAGAGAACAGCTGAGTGGGTGTGAGGGGCTGGGTGAAGGTCTGGCATCCCTCCGAGGTCAACCCACCACACAGACCACAGCTTAAACCTAAAAAAACCCAAAGACATAACTACGAGTTACACGGGTGCTGGATTCAAGCTTGTACTTGAGTGTATCTCTGCTTAAATTCTGAATGTGTGACAGCTGAGTGAGGAACCTTGTTTTCCATGGGTATCCATATAGCACTTTCAATTTCAAAACAGACAAACATAAAATCACACAGTGGTGTCATAGGGATAGTATCAGATTAATACCTGCCTTTCTGGAGTGTCTGCTCTGAATGAGCATGTTTAAAACACAGGCACTACTGGCTTTAGTAGACTCAGAAGCTGAATTCAATTTTATTCCATTCCACGATGATTCATCACTCCAGATTACACTACTACAGAAAAAAACCCAAAAAACAACAGACCAACAAATAAACAACTTTACCAATACAAAAAACCCCATTAGATCACTAGTGTTTTTTAACTGTTACAACTTTGAAACAATATTAGATTTCTGAGTTCCTGTTTCCTAAGAGAAAAAAACCGAAACTTTCATTAATTATCTATATGTACATTTAAAATACTAGTAAGCAGAACAGCCAGGCAGAGTGGTATTTTCTCTAATTTGATAACAAGCAAGTTACACAGAATTGATAAGAAACTCTTGGCCATTAGATAATAAAGCCTTTGGGTTTGGAGGTAGGTCTAAAAATGCCTGATGTGGAAATTTCTTGTTCTTCCATGTATTTTGCCACGGAGTAGAATACATACTCTGTTTTCAGTGCCCAAGTGCTTTCAAAGTGCTTGAGGAGTGTTACAGACCTAAAGCAATCCATGAAGCCCGGCTGGTGAACTAAGCAGAAATAATTTGCTAGAAGAGAGTGCTGAGAAGAGCTGCAGGTCTTACGCTTCATTTCTTAAAGAGAGGCACTTTATTCTGGTCTGGAAAAAGCTTCTCTCTCCATTTGGGATTCATGATCCATCTCCTGACATTACAGGCCTTTACTACTCACAGAGAAATTTCTCAGAAGTTGTGATAGATTTGGTCTTCTTGTCCTTTCTAGTTTAATGGTTGAAGTGCATATTTTGATGCATATTCAAAAGATGAAATCCATCTTTTGCCTGAGGGTATTTAACCTGTATAATCTATGAAGTTATAGGTAGGATATTTTCTGTCTTTGCTGTTACTGTGGTATAGTTTGGATAACACTCTCATTATTATTGACAATACTTTGAGTGAAAATATTGAGTGACTACCTCTCATCTCAGAAGTCTAAAACAAGCTTCTGTTTCTGTTTGTAGTCTGGTATTCTCACCTTAAAATATGTATCCAGTTTATTTCCTCCAGAAATGCATAAATGGAAGAGTGGCTTGTTAATGTGTTAACAAGCACACTCAACGTTACTGAGTTAAACAGTAAGTAACTGTAAACTGATTATGGCACATATTCTTGAGCATTGTATTTTGAAGCTGTTAGATATTTTTAAGTTTAACATGTGATTTATGTCAAGTCCAATATATTTGGTAATGTCTGAGAATAGTGAGATTAGGAAATTAATGCATAAATGCTTTTTAGAATGCTTTTCAATTTACAGAATGAGGGCCCTGCAGTACATAAAAACAACTGGCATGATGCCCATGCACTGGAGTGATAAGGGTAAAAGTGCTAATAATTGCCATCATTAGATGCCAATTCACCAAGATACCTTGTAATGCTCACAGCTTACACCTTGCTTGTATACCATGCTGATTTGATGCAGCTATTAAAAAAAAAAATCTTATTTAAAAAAAATCTGTTTTCAGAGATAGTTGTCTAGAAATATTGTTAAAAGAAACATGTTCCCTGCACCAAAAGATTCTTAATTAAAAAAGACTTTTATTTAAAAGTGAAACAAAATACCTGTCTAATTAGACAGAGTCTAGAACAATATCGTATTATCAAAACAATTCCTTTTGGTTAAGTGATTTTTTGGGGTTTTTTGTTTGTTTGTTTTGTTTTCTTGTTATTTGCTTGTTGTTTGTTTTTACTTTATTTTATTTTTTTTTTAACAGAATATATCACTATTCACTAGCTAACTATTTTTTCTAATTAAGCACACAAAGTTAAAACTTGAATGAAAAATAAGGGTGTGTCTGAAGCAAATACAAGCACGTAATGAGATCTGGAAATAACATTTGATGTACTGTGTAAGAATTGAAACTCCAAAGGTTTGATGCCATTTGAACTTCTAAGCCAGGCAGGACTAAGTCTATTCAACATGTAGTAGGGTGACCTCAGAAGGATGCTTAGGGAAATTTTCATCTACCCGAAATTTTAAAGAACTGAAAGATAAATGTCATCTTCTAAGATGATTGCCAGAAGCTTCTTCGCAGACAATGAAAAGAGATAGACATATTTGGATGGTAGATTTTCTAGTCATAGAAAAAAGGTTTCTAATATTACCAGAATGATTACATCTGTCTTCTTAGATTAATGTAATGAAAGCTAGAAATGACTTGACAAGATTTGGTGCCAGATTTTGAGTTGTCAAATATGGCCAAAGACATTCAATAATGTGGTAGTGGGGTTTTTTCCTGTTAAAATAAATGTTAGTAAATGCATACAAAGAAAATATTTTAGTTACATGGCAAAATCAGTCTGTAAGTGCTCAAAGACATGATATTTCTTCAAAAGCTGCTTTTCTTGTAAAAATAATGGAAATTAATTAATAAATTTTAATGTCCGTCAAAATATGGTTTTAATTAAAAAGAAGGTTTCTTACATTTCAGTTTTCAAATTTAACTGTGAAACAGCAATGAATTTGTCATCCCAACTCTCTTTTCCTCTCCTATGTAGTTATAGCCAAGATCTATATTTCAGTGATTCTTAAGGAGATTCACGGCTGTCACATCAAAATGGTACCTATAGAAAGAAGTACCTATCTAGGGAATCTATCCTAAGAAAACTTAAGGAACACAAGCTGATATGGCCTAATGAGACTAATGAGCAATTTTCAGCCCCTATCTTAATAAAAAAGAAAAACGTTCCTATATAAAGGGATTTCTTTTCCTCAAGAACCTTTTTCATTTAAAGGAAACTAAAATTATTTCCAAAATTCTGTTTGACAAATAGTTCTTTCAAGGTTCCTCTGTCATGTCTGCTACAAATGAAGATGTGTTGTTATAAAATCTTGTCACCTTGTCAATGAGAGGTGTCTTTTATCTTTAACGTGTTTGGAGTGATCATAGAATCACAGAATATGCTGAGTTGAAAGAGACCCATCAGGATCATCAAGTCCAACTCCTGGCCCTGCACGGGACACTCCAAGAATAGCACCTTGTGCCTGAGAGCATTGTCCAAATGCTTCTTGCACTATGTCCAGTTTCTGCTATGGGGAGCCTGTCCCACTGCTCAATTACACTCTGGGTGGAAAACTTTCTCAGGATTCATTTTCATACTCTTAAAGATTACCTTCTAGATGAAAGATGATATAGGAAAAATCATTGCAGATATGTACTTTTCACTGAAGAAAATATCAAGACAATTATGATTAGCATAGATTTGAAACATGATATGGTCTATATTCTATCTTATATTAGATGTGACTGATTGTATTTAGTTGACATTTGATTAAATTATCCTTATTACAAACTTAAGCTTCAAAATTCAGCAAAATAGGGCTCATCTAAAACAGTGTTTTCTAATATCTTACAGTCAAAAAAGCCCTTGTCTTTTTAACATCTGTAATGTGTTGTTACTGAAAAATAGCTTTTTTTAATTGCAGCTTCACCAGTTGCGATTCATATAGTGCCTTGTGTAGTTCCATTCTGAAAAATACGGTCTGATCCAATTATGGTTACTCCTATGGAGTACTGCACTTGTCAGCCTGACTTTAAAGTGCAAGTGTAAAGTTTTCTATTCAGATGGCAAAGTTAAGAATAAATTCTATTTATAGGCAACATTTATGACTGCAGCACTTAGGTACAAGCACTTAGCACAAAGGTATTTAATTTCTGACAAAAAGTCTACTTAAAAGTAAGCAATATATATAAAAATACCAGTATGACATGGAGTATACTACCAAACATTAAATCTTAGAGGGTGTGTTCTAGCTTTTGTCTTGAATATTTTCCCAAATAAGAACTTATTTATTCATTTATTTATTCTTTTACAGGACATTGATTCTTTTTCCTATAGCACTTTCATTTAGAAAGAAAGGCTACATGTGTAAGCCTTTAGACTACTTTCAGAATTCCAGGTAAAAACAACCCTTCTGTTCTTGAAAGAGAGCCATGGAAAGTTTGTCCTTGTTCTTCACATTGACACAGATGTCAGCTTGTAGCCACCTCTATTTAATTTTAACAAGTTGTGCTTCTTATTTGGGGGAGGGGGGTATTGGAAGAAACCATAAGCTGAATCACAGCCATTAAAAAAATCTAGCACACAATAGAAATCAGTTATAAAAGCTCTCACTGAGGGAAAAAAGATTTTTTTCATGAAGGAAAGATAATGCAAGGCTTTAATCTCTGTAAAAGCTTTCTATGGATATGAAAGCATGTTACATTTTTGTGTTGGTTTTTGTACTGAGACTGGCAGGTGGCTGGAAAAGGACTCAGGAGAGGTTAACACCTGTCTTTTCATAGCTTGAAAAATTCAGGCTTCATCTTTAACTCATTTGAAATCTCAGAATGCTGAAAGCATTAGAATTTTCCCAGTCATTTTCCTCATAACAGCATTATGATGGATTTATATGAACTATGGACCCTATCTGAGACCAATTTCTAATGAGAATTGTATATACACAATATGGTTTCTTCCATTGAATGTTCTCAATTCAAGTTAATTATTGACTTAAATGATATAAAGGCAGAACATAATTATCAGTTCATATGGTAAAATTTCGCTCACATCTGTCAAGGTTTAGGAATATATTAGTTTTTCTTTTCTTTTTTTTTTTTTTTTCTTTTTTTCTCTTTTTTTTTTCCCTCTGTGAAGGATAAATGAAACTGAGATGAAACCTCCAGACAAATGTCAAGCAACTTTTTCACATTGCTGTTAAGGATATCTCAGAGCCTTAGAATGGTTTGGGTAGGGACTACTTTCACCTGAGCCTCAACTTCTTTTTTTTTTAAATTAATACTCTAATGTGTACAAAACTAAGCATATGTGTAGTCGACCATTTAAAAAAAACAGGAGGAACCTATCTGTGGTCAAATGACACCACTATCTCACACTTTTTCTCTCATAGAGAAAGTCTGAGCAGAATGTCCTGTAGACATACCTGTTTTGTAAAAAAGCTAGTCAGAGGGGCGGGAAAACACACAGTAAATGTGTAATCAGCAAAGCAGCGAAGATGATAGGACAACCAGTGTTTCAGCATTTTTTCTGGCTATGCATTAGTTTCTACTGCAGATATAGACCAAGGGATTTGTTATTTCTCAGTCCTTCAGGGATACAGGGAAGAAAGGTGGTGTATGAAGGACTTATTTCTAGGCCAGAGGTAGGGAGGTATTTGGGTGTTGACACTGAATTAGTGAATCCTAGACTCCGATCTTAGTCACCAGACTATACACCATTCTTCCTGTATAAAATGTTCAAAATTTCCTGTCTCTTGTTTTAATTTATTTTTTCTCACCCTCCATCCAACAACTCCATGTCTTTACTTCTGCCTTATCTTGCTTTCAAACCCTGTTTTACACCAAATTGTATGCAAAATTGTGTAAGGAAACTTTTATCCCTTTAGATATTCTGCAAGGCAAAGAAATTATAGGTAGATTTTAATATTCAGTTACTTCCTAATTTCATCTCAGACAAGGCGGAAATTACCACTACAACTACTAAGTCTCTAAAACTCCCAGCAATAGATGTCACAGACAGGAAAATGGAGGTTTACTGCTGCACAGAGATACTAATTAATGACAATTCCATGGAAGATTTTGTGGGAATTAAAAGAAGACTTCTCTTCAGTACCAGTGAGAATTGAGATCCCACTAGTTATGAATTCTCTTGTCATTTAAATACAGAGAATGTTCTCTTCACCAGCACACAAAGGAAAGAAACATTCAGTGTGAGTGTTTCCCTTCCAGAAGCTACAGTTTGCACACAAAGACAGCACTGGACTTTCACAGCCGTCCAGTAAATCCAATATAGCATCTCTTAGCACTTTTTCACATTTCACTTCAACTAGATGACAAGACAAGTATGAACAGTCTCAGTCTAAATTTGTAAAACATAAAGCAGTTCTCTTGTCACAAGTGGAAGTGCTAACGAAAACATAAACTGGAAATGTGAGATTGTCTGGAACTGTTTACACAGAAAAAGAGACATGGCTATTGTATCTGTTTTATATCTCTCTCCACTACATAAACATTCACAATCTGCGTATACACTGACATAAATAAAGGAAAAAAAAAAA
>VWZT01011967.1:185651-202347 GCA_013397055.1 Pachycephala philippinensis
AAAAAAAAAAAGGCTGACCTGCATTTTCAAGCACTACTAATAAGTGAATTTAATGTGAGCTCCCTGAACAAAGCTTTTAGCAGCTGCTGGCAACATTATTAGACTACAACGAGATTTATGACTAGGTATGTAGAAAAATCCTAGTTGAGTTACAAAGGCAGATAGAAAAAGGATTATTTAAGGCTGGATTAGTTAAGAAGAGTAAATTAGAACAGACCCATCTGAAGTAAACTGGAATTCACTGGAAAATCATCCGTCATAAGATATACCATTCCATTTTGTATTTTGAAATTACTGGCTACTAGCCAATGTAAGAAATCTTATGCATGAAAAATGTACTTGTCATTATCATCATCATCGTCTATTTTACTCTCCTTAACTTCCATGTGCAATTTATTTTTATTTTCACTTTTCTTCCATTATTTTTTCTTCCAATAACAAACGCTGCATTCTTTAAGTGTACCATGTTGAGGTTAAGGACTTGCAGTACACAGCATATATTCATTTCAGGCCAGCCCTTTGTAGTTCATCTACAGGTTGCATAATCATACAACATGTGTTACCCATGAAAACCACAATAAAGAAAATACTTCAGCTTGCAAAGCTATGGATATCTCTGTATAAAGAGGTATAAGATTCATCAGTAGAAGGAGGGGCAAATGTGTGAAAATTCATGGGCTGACATAAAGACAATTTAACAGGTAGAGCAGCAACTGGCACCTGCTAGAAAAACAAAACGTGGAATTAATTCACGGCTTCCTGTGTGCAGGTAGGTGTTCAGCCATCTCCAGGAAAGCAGGATGCATCATGCATAACACTGAGTTGGAGAAATAAACACCATGACTCTGAACATTCTCCCCTTCTCCTTATTTCCCCCAGCTTTTATTGCTTGATCATTTGGGGTCAGCTGTCTCAGCTATGTCCCCTCCCAATTTCTGCACCCCAGCCTACTCATTGGCAGGATGAGAAGCAGAAAATATCTACTAAGAAGAAAATTAAATCTATTCCAGCCCAAACCAGTGTAGTTGGACTTAAAACCTCTTTGAAACAAAGAGACTTATTTTGTTGTCTTTGAAACAAAAGAGACATCCTCTACATTTCCAAGCCAGTTCTACCCTGCTGTACCCCATCAGTATTGGTTTAAAGAGCATCAGACGGATTTCCGTCCAAACACTGGTCGTAAGGAGTAAGGGAAGGAAAATGAGAAATTTTAGAACCCATGTATTGCTGTCACTTATGTCAGTCAATGACAAATTAACAGCGAACTATGAAATCATGTCTCTAAGTTATAATAATGACTTAATTTCACAATTCCATTGATTAACCTTTTAGCTGTAAAGATCACAAAAAAACAGAAAACTATTGTTCATTCTGTAAAACATCATTAAGTCTGTAAAAACATTTGGTTAGGTCTATAAGAAAACCTGTCAAAAGAAGCAAAGCATGGACATGTGATTGTTACTTGTTCTCTTTAGCTTGTGTTAATGTTTCCCTACAAACTTCAACGGAATGTAAAATATTAGTCATTAATGGCATACAATGGGAGTATAATTAGTGTATTTTTGGTTCCTTCCAGATGTGCAGCTTGTTAGAAAATAAAAAGAAAGTGACTAACAAAGAAAGATAAAAGATTATTTTCTTATCTTAAAAGGAATCTTGTTCCTGTCTTCAAATAACCAAATCTGTTGAAGTTTTTAATTTTATTTTATTATATTTTCAGTGGATTTGGGAAATCCAAATTGCATGCTACCGTGTAGTATGGAGTACTTAGAGAATATATTAAACAATATAATATTGTAATAATATCAAATCTTCATAGATATATATTTCTGTTAACAGTCTCCTAAAAAGACAACTATGACATGAGAGATTGATTTTTCTCCATGGGTTTGTAAAAAAAGCATCACATACTCAAGATTTTAGAGTGCAAGTGCAGCACTAAAGCAATGACAACAAGAAATAAAACCAGGTCTTAAATGTTTTCCATTAGTTTACTGAAATAAAGGTCAATGACCCAGATCATGATGCAAGGAAAACCTGTGAAGCTAGCCCTGTTCTATACCATCTTAAAAACAAACAAACAAATAATCAGAGAGCTTATCTTTTTTTTTTCCTTGACGTATCTCTTGCTGAATTAATTTTTATATATTCCTCTTATAATTTTGGTAGCATAATTTCTGACAATTGTTATCAAAATAATTTGTCCGATGCAAAAGGTTTCCTGTATACTTTTTCACTTTTGAACTGTTTATGATTATTCTACCCCATTATATGTCCTTTAGTTTCTATTTTAGTCAAGATATGAATATTTAATTCCAGAAGTCCTCATATCATGAAGTCTTCTATGAAAATCTAAATATATTCTAAAGATTTGTCCAGTTATTTAAAGATTTCCTCCAGACAGACGATGTGATATTACATTAGTTTTTAAGAAAATATTTGTGTATTTGTTCCCAAAAAAGTTGGTTATGTCTCTTCTTTCTCTAGAAATATTTGCTGCATTATTTTACTGCATGATTAGACATGATTTAGAAATTATAACTGCCAACAGCTAAGAGAAAGTGACTCTCTAGTGACTCATTAGATATCATTACTAGACTATAAAGCTAAAAGTTTCTCTTAACAGTGTCGCCGTACACCTGGCCAACACAGTTTGCAGTGTAACATTGCGGCACCATCTGCAGTAATCACACATGGGAAGAGCTACAGCGGCTCCCTGACCTTATGGGCAAGAGCTACAACAGCTCACCATCCTTCCCAGAGGCACGGTCGCCCAAGGCAGTCCAATCCTGGACTTGCATGCATAGGCTACTCACGGCTCTCCTGGGCACAGCCCCGCCCAGGGATTACACGCAGGCTGGCTTTTCCACTTCCCCCAAGTGGATTGCAGTCTGTGAGGCTTATACTGCCAGAGGCTTCCAGAGCTTCTAAGGCTCAGCCAGTTATCACCGCGATACATGCAAACACGGGGTACCAGACATCAGAGTCCAAAAAGTCCAGCATGGTGTAGGGTGGCAGGCATCAGCAACCAGAGGCAGGCAGTGGCAGAGCAGGGTGGCAGGCAGAGGCAGGCATCAGCAAGCAGTGGCAGACATCCACAGGCACCAGCTCAGCATCCACCCAGTCAGCTCCAACTCAGCTCAGTATCTGCTGCTCTGTGATCCTACAGCACAGTCCTTTATACCCATCATCTCTTGGGCTACTCATGTGCTTCTTGTAGGAATCACCACACCTGCATTCAATGCTGGCCTTCCCTCCTCCCAGGGACTCAGCCGCAAGCCATGAGGCCAAGGCTGCCTACAGCCTACTCTTGTAACCCCACAAACAGTTCTATGAAAGATTATGGTCCTGTATTGGTCCTTGCTCATTCGTGTACATGGGAGGCATGATCATAGAGAGGAACATTTTAAAACCAGAGTGATTTATATCTTTGTCAGCAGAAAGCGAAGTGATGTTTTGCTTTGTATGTTAAACTTGTAAGGTTCTAAATAATTAATTCTGAACTACACCATATATATTTTGAAGTACATCATATGCGTTACCTCAGAATTTTGCTTCAAGAGGACAGACTGCATATTTGAGCTGCAACTCATGGAGTATCATTTATGTTAAATTTTATATAACATGATGGTCATGTCTGTTTGAGATTTTTTTTGATCATGAAATTAATATCATGTCCAGAAGGATATTAGACCAGCAGGATGGGAATAATGGCAGGGGAAGAAATACATAAAACAGATGTCACTTCTGAAATATTTCATTCTATCTTCTTGTAGCAGGTTGACCCCACATTAGGCACCTGGCATCACAGCAGCCATGCAGAAATCCGCTCACCTGGCTGGCAGCTGTAACCTTTTCGCAAGTCTCGAAGTTCTGATGACGTCAGGGACTGAGTAACTTCAGTTTCCTGTTTGACTTGCCTCACTCCGATTTCTTTGTTGAAGGGCCTGCCTCTTGATCTAACCCCTCTTTTCCTACTATTACTTCCTCTTCTTCTTCCTCCCTTACTAATTGGTGGTATGGGCCTGAAACTTGCCTCCTCCATTTTTTGTTTTCACTACTGGAGCAATTACTGCAGTTGCTGTAGTTTGAGTCTCTGTCTCAGCCATAGTGTCCTCAAAAACAGTTTGCGTTCCTGCCTCGGCTACAGTCCTCAGAAAGCATTGAACAGAGGCTTGGTAAGCCCAGGCCAGGCCCCAGTACAGGGCGAGAAGCTGCTTGCATTCCTGGGATTAAACTAGGCACCCTTCTCTCAGTCGATGGGCCAGTTTGTTAGGCTTGTTTGTCTCTTCAGGAGTAAAGTCCCAAGCAATGGGAGGTGATAACCGCCCTAGGAACCTGCCCAAATCTCTCCACACACCTTTCCACCCAGGAAGTGGGTGCCTCAGGGCAAATTTTAACAGCTCCTCACCCAAAAGTTGTTTCCTCTTGTACCAGGATGATGACAAGTTCCATGAATTCCATAGTGTAGCAATGGTATTGGCTAATACTATAAATAATATCAGGCAGCTTATATAAGGATTGGCAATGACCATGGGAGTCTGCAGTAGAAAATCATCCATATTCAAATTCACTCCAGGCAGAGGGAAGGAATTATATTCATTCATAGTCATTTTTTGTTTCAACATGTTCCCAAACTTAGCAAAATAAAGATCAGCAGTGTGGCTGCCGAAGGCCATGTGCGACACAGGAGCTTACTACTTTAGAACTGCTATTGATAATTACCAGAGCACGCAATACATACATATGTATATAAAAAACTGTCTTTATCTCACCCCACATTTGGGCACCAAAGTGATTGTAGCGGGTTGACCCTGACTGAGTGCCAGGTGCCCACTAAGTTGCTCTATCACTCCCTTTCCCACTGGGACAGGGGAGAGAGTAAGATGGAGCACAACCAGCACGGTGAGATGAGGCAGTTTTATTACAGTAAAAGAAAAAAATAAGCAGATACCTGCGTGCTTGTGAGCTAAAGAGAAAAAAAATCAGTCTCTACTTCCCATCAGCAGCGATGTTCGGACACTTCCCAGGAAGCAGGGCTTCAGCATGTATAACTCTTCCTCAGGAAGGCAAACACTGAAAACTCATGAATGCCCCCACTTCCTCCTCTCTCCCTTAGATTATGTATCTGAGCTGACGTCATATGGTATGGAATATCCCTTTGGCTGGTTTCGGTCAGCTGGCCTGCTTGTGTCCCCTCCCAGGATCTCACCCACTCCCATCCCCTTTGGTGGGGGAAGGAATCAGAGGGACAGCACTGCTCGGCAGTAGCCAAAACACTGGTCTGTTATCAACACCCATCCAGCTACCAGTGCAAAGCACAACCCTGTAAGGGCTGTGAGCTTTACCTTGGTCAGACCCAATACGCTTCTAAAACATGAAATAAAATTGAAGTACCAAATGCTTACAAATGTTGCAGTTTCTTTATATGCTATTGTCTAAAATATAGTGGACTTCGTGTCCACTGATATTGGAAGAAGCCGTTGTGCAACCTTTAATAGGTAATTGGAAACAAATTAAAGGGAATTAGACTGTAGTAATAAGTAGAAAGCTAGCCTCAAATAAACCCAAAGACAATGAAAAAGGAACCACCTTTACAAATACTGTAAGTCCTGCAGGGAAGGAGTTGAAAAGATTACCAATGTTTTGGACAACAGACCACCTCTCTACTGAGGAACATGGCTGCCATCATGTTAGGACCCCTGGAAACATTAGAATGAGTGCAGCACCAAAGATAAGGGTAAATATTAGTTTTACCTATTCCAGAGTGATATTTTGGTTTAGAATATTAATTTTCTGTATAAAGCTACGTTATTGAATTATATTATTGTAACTCGACTCAAGACAACTGTTTTAGTTACATTAGTTTTTTTTAAATTTTAGCTCAGCTAACAATAAATTGCATGTCCATGTACAAAATGTGTTAAATTTTTGCCTATATAAAGTTTTAAGTATATGATGAACAATGAATTTCATTGTGAGAAGGTAATAAAAGTAGATATTTCCATGAACAACACCTCTTCCACGAAGGTCCAAAATATCTCAGCTAAAAAATGTAAACTGTTTGGAACCAAGATTAGTCACTCTTTCTGTAAAGAGACTTCAAGGGTTTTCTTCCTCTGAGCTGTTCCTCATCTTTTTGTTTATTGTTTACTTCCTAGCAGATGTGGCAAATTCATTCTTTGGAAATGATAGGTTGCTACAATCACAGTTAAATCAGAAGCTTGTAGTCCTTTTTATTAATCCAGTTTCTTCCAGAAACACAATTTATGACTCTACTAGTTTGAAAACAAACCGGTGGGAGATCACAGGTCAGAATTATAATTTAATAGGAAAATTAAAATAAATATGATAGTACAAGAACACTGACAGAGTCAGGATACAACCTGACACCCTGTTAGTCAGGGTGGTGGTAGCAGTCCAGATGAAGTGGTCCTGTCAAAGTGGTGATCCTGTAGAAACAGTCTGGTCTTCACCTGAAGGTCCAGTGGTAGCTCTTGTCCCCTGGGAATCCAGTAGGTAAGGGCTATTTGTGCTGTTCCAAACCCCAGATTATATCCAGGTGGGAATGCTTGGCTCCTCCCCCCTGGGAGGAGCATCTCACAATGGCCTGATAAGTCATGCGGTGGGTCCTTGATTGCCCATTAAACAGAGATAGCTCCCAGAGGGAGTTATCAGGGATGAGTCATGGTAGGAGATAACGAACACTGTCCCACCTGCTTTAACAGCTTCTGAAGATGGTAATAGAATACATGCTTTTGGTTACATCTTACATTGTAACCTAGGACAATGACGTAATACTGTTTGTATGTCTTTGTGATCATTCCCCTCACCAGCAAAAGAAATATTAATAACCTTTGTGAAATCAGTAAAGATCTCAAACACACTAAGTATAGTGCAAGTTTACCAAAACTTGATGGAATTCTGCAAGATTTTGCTACCTGCCCTAATCAACACTGTAATATGTAGTACTAAGCTGCAATTTTTTTTTTTACAATTGACATATTTAAGAAGAGCTATTAAATTTACATCCTGCTATGGTGGTATAACCATAGCAGACACGGGGGAATGGATTCAAAGAGAAAGAGAGTAGTTTTAGATTAGATGTTAAGAGGAAGTTTTTTGCTGTGAGAGAGGTGAGGCCCTGGAACAGGTTGCCCACAGAAGCTGTGCATGTCCAACCCCTGGAGGTGTTCAAGCAGAGGGACTGGAACTAGATGATCTTTAAGGTTTCTTCTGATCCTGGATGGTCTATGATTCTATGATCTGCCTCTGAGTGGGATGCCTCTCAGAGTGAGCTAATTCTCAAGTTTGCTATACTTGGAGGACCACTGCCAAAAGGTGACAACAGAACCTGGGCTGATATCCCCTGTCCTTCAACTGTTCAGAAGATGCAAAGACATCAGATGTGAGTACTTCAGTGAACTCAAGGGTAATTTTTCACAAGTATATACCTTGCACATGCTCCTTTGGGTCTGTGTGGGTGCAGATGTGAATATGCTATAGAATATGTACAATGAATTTTCCTGTCTTAGACTTTTAAGTACATTAGCTTTGTAAGTAAGTTAGGCCTTTGAGTGAGTTACCAGTGTGCGATAGTAAATTCTATAGAATCTTTTTGCAATTTTTTAAAATTAGGCTATGGATTAAGTGCTGTTAAGTTTAACTGCTGTTAAAACCTTTAAGCCTAAACTGTTGATCAAGTCTGGGGCTAGGTTTGGCAAGCGGGTCCACTCTGAAGCTGATGACTCAAAAGGTGGCCTCCTTTCTTCCTTTCTATACTTACCCTTTCCCATCTGTGCCCTTTTTCTATCCCCAGCATCCACATAGATAATTTTATGTTTGTTTTAATTATAGATGGATTTATTTTAGATTTTACTCTGATTTTTTTCTGTGTTTTTTGGTTTTACCATCTAGTAAGTAGTAGACTGGACCTTGCCAAAGAACTTTGTCACACTCTCACTTTTATATTAAACCTGCTTCTGCCAATACCTTTGCTGGTCATTCTTTGAATGACCTAAGACATTCATTCAAAACACCTGCCCAAGAGAGTATCAAGGCTTCTCCAGTCTCTGTATCTAATCTTTGGTACCATTCCTGTTTAGAGTACTCTGGTTTTGTCCTGTTTGTTTTTTAACTTAATACTTTGATGAAAATCTAGGATTTCTTAGAGGATTTATTCTTATTATTACAAAGATATTCTGTGCTGACAGCCATTGAATGCCATGATTTTTTATTTCCCCTCTTAAGATGGGTCTGAACGAATAAAGCATCTTTAGATATATGTAACAGCATTAACCAAAGGAATTGATTGTACTGCTAGAATGTGTGTTAAGAAAATGCTAAATGTTTACTTAACATTAAAAGATCCATATGGAAATGTTATTACTATTTCTGACAAAAGATAACTTTGCAGATAAGTGACAGAAAACAGACATTCAGCTTGGATTCTTTCCCCCTCCATCAATCACAGAAATATTTAATTCCGAGGATTGGAATATCTGAGTCTTTAAATGCTTTTATTTGATCTTACATGACTGAAGAAAATGCAAATCTTGGCTTTGTTTTTAATGAGCACAGATGTGCACCAACTGCAGAGAAATAAATTAGTTAAGTTTTCCATCTAATGCAGATGTGTCACCTTCCTAATTCTGCCATCAAAACAGTTGTCCACTTTGTATATATCAGAAGTAGATAGAACGAGACTATAGAAGCTGATTGTTTCTGAAGTGTTGAGATGTAAAAAAAACTGACTTATGGCTTATTCCCAGTCTGTGATGGCAAAATTCTTTTTATATGCAACATGATATTTTTTGGCATAAGCTCCAAATACGCAAAAGTATTAATAAAACCAAAATAATACCTGTAGTATTTTGTAACTGGATACATATATATACTATGTAATTGAGATTTCATTATATACTACTAGTCATAAAACCATCAAAAGTTAGCCTTTTCCTCTAAAGCATGAGTCAGCAAAATTGTATTTTCATTACAGGCTCTCTTCTGACCCCTTAGGATAGTGCTTTCCACTACCTTATTCAGGCAATCATCTGAGGATTTTCAACATAAGTGTTTCTGTTTCAAAAGGGGTGATGAACTGAGAATTAATCCTGATCTTGTTGTTTCATATCAGAGCAGAAAAACCCCAAAACTTTGAAGCAAATGTATAAAAAATGAATCACTGAGTTTATTTAAAGCATTTATGATCAGCTTTTTTTTGTCTCATCAGCCTCATTTTTGCTTTGTATATTTTATGCAAAATATATTTTCATTAAATCCACTGCAAAAATATCAAGCTTATTGACTGATTTATGGTGAATTCATATGAAAAAGAAAGCCAGTTTCACTACTCAGAGACTAGTGAATAGTATGTGCCATTTGGTTATCATTTTTGCATCGAGTGTATTTGTTTACAGCCATTTTACTACTTAGTATTCCTTCTTATTTCAGTGCTGACAGCCAGACACAGAATTTGTCCTCTCACTTCTATCTTCTAATTAGATTAGCTAAATCTCTCAGAAAAACTGGCAGTGTGCCATACTCTGAGATTTTAATATTAATTCACTATAGGGTGTCCTGCTTTATCTTCAGCCCTGCTGCTCTGTGCATCTCAACTCACCTTGGACCAACACTGGAGGTAGCTAATGAAATTTCTTTAAGACTTTCCATCATACCAATGTCATTTTTACTTGTCATTTATTTGAAACCCATTCAACAATTTGATGCCTGATTGCTTCTCTGAATGTGAAGTCTTAGACTGCTGATATAATTAACTTTCTATAAGCCTCTTCAAACAGATCTACTCTTCTGGAAGTTTTAAAACACTTCTGTGTTTTAAAAAACAGCCACAAATCTTAAGAGGTGACCCTTTCTTGAGAACAAAAGTATATAGTTATTACTCTACAGTCTTAGATTTTTATTGCCTTTTGTAAAATGTGGGACACACTTTGGCATAAGTTTAGTATTACTCAAATATTGCTATATTACCTACAGATTTGAACTTCCAGAAGATACCAGAGCTATTGTTCCATGTTCATTTAATGTGAAGGTTATTATGAGCTGTATTAGAAACACTGCTGTGTTGGGTCTCCATGTGTGTCAAGGTTGTCAGGGGTAGGAGGATGGTCTCTGGTCTGTGACAGAGGGAGCCAGCTCCAGCTGGCCCCGGCCGAGCCACCGCAGGGCACGGCTGAGCCCCTCAACCAAGATGGTGGCCTCTCAGAGAAAGCATTTTAAAGAAAGGTCAGAAAATGGCACACAGACAGAAGAAGAGGGAAAACAAAATTAAGAAACTCTTCTGTGAACACCAATGACAGAAAAGAAAGTGGGAGCTGCCTGTGGCAAAATCCCTGATGGAGGGGATACTCCCCTTTACCCTGTGACAGAGACTGTTAGATCTGGCATTTGCTTGGAAGAGCACACAGAGGAGAAGACAATCACTGTAACCTGTGGAGGAGTGCCTACAGGAGCAGTTGGATATTTCCAAAAAGAGATGATAGCTGCAGAGACCTGACATGGGAGCAGATTTTTCTCCTGAAGTAGCTCACCCAGAGGGAAGAGCCTGCCTACCACAGCAGGGTAGCAGAAGAAAGAAACTGCTGTGTTCCAACCATACCGCTCCCTGTCCCTTCCTGTGCTGCTCGAGGTGGGGAGAGCTCTTGGCAATAGCAGAGTGAAATTGTGACTGGGAGAGGGTAGAGGAGAGGTGGGGGTTTGATGTTTGTCTTTGTTTCTCACTCCCCAAATCTGTGTTAACTGGCAAGAAATTGAACAAAGTCTGCCAAGTTGAGACTCTTAAGATATCTCGCTACCTTTATCTCAACCCGTAAGCTTTCTCATCCTATTCTCCCGTCCTAGAGTGATCTCTCTCCGTGGGCTAGTTCACGATATCTACAATGTAGAAATCTACATCTGAGCAGGTAATCTTACATCTCCTTCAAAATCCATAAAGAAAAATGACCACATTATGGTGTGCTTTCTCTGATTTATTGATCTTCTTTATAGTAAGATAAATCACACCATCCTTTCTATTGATTTGAAGAAATGTTTTCAAACTCTAATTCAAATTATAGAGATACTACTGGACCTCACATCTCTGAAAATCTGTTTCTTTTTTTTCATGTGATTTCTTATTAAATATTGTCTGATTTGCCAGAAGGTATTTTTAAGAAGCATAAAATAATTCTGAATTTTCTCAAAGTCCTCCAGATATGAATTTCAGCAAAGACTTGCACTTCTGGTTTACTAATATCTGGATTTTCTCTACTGTAAGATGCCATAGAAGGCTGCTAGATGAAACATGCCTGAAATATGTATGAAGCTAAAACCACTCTCCATTTGTGGAGATAAAATCATCTAAATATTACAGGTGCCTTATGTCTGCTATGTATCCAAGCAGGTCTAGAGTAAAAGGAGGCTAGTGATTAAACACATTAGATAATGTATAATGGGAAAAACAGTTCTGGCAACAGTGCTCATCTATGCAGACTTGGCTCATTGCATTATCCCATTAGTTGTACTAATAATTATTGGGATATTGTAGCTGAAAAAAAATATGAAAAAACACAGTTATTTTTAATTTTGAGAAACTTTAAGATACAGCTCCACAGTCAACTAAATCCTTATGACAGAGGAGTTCATGTTAGGGTAGAGTTACTGAGCAGGAGGTGATGCATAATATGACATATCCCCAGAGAAATGCGAGAGAAACAGAAACATCAGGCACATCTGTCCAGCCAGAAGTGCACATCTGCAGACCCACAAACACCATGAGAGAACATTCTGCGGTTGAAGACAAACCTGGCGTCAAATTCCTGTATGTCTGTCATTCTGTATTTTCTGGAAAGGGCTCTTTCATGCTTTTCAAGGCAGAGCTATAATCAGACATGCTGTCATACAGGACACAAGTCTACCCCTCACAGATGTTCCCCTGAAGTCTCTTCCCTAAGATCTTTTTTTATCAATGCAATAAGTCTGTCCCTCTTCCTTTAGCTGACAGCATTGCCAGTTAGTAGTATTGGAGAGGTTTCTTAAAGGTGGTGGAATCTATTAAACATAAATGATAAAGATATTATGGCTACCACTTATGTATGACAGCTGGCACTCTATCATCTAAAATGTTGGCCCTCAGAAAATTCTTTTTCAACCACTCTTTTTCAGAACTAAAACAATGTTTAGGATCTCATGTCTCAGATTTCTCTTTTTTTTCAGGAGCATAAGGCAATGCCAGCATTTGCAACCAATCTTTTGACAGTTTACTAAATAGAGTGCTCCTAAATGAACATAAAAACTACACTCAACCAAACAAAATTATAAAATATGTCCATCTCCCTCAAAATCTGCTGCTGTCTGCAAAGTAATTCAGGATTATATTATCAAAGGATGTTCTCCTATAAAACGTAGAGCTACTTTTTTTTAAAATGATCTCTTTTTCATCTGAAGTTACTATGAATATGAGAATTTGATGTATTGGCTTCACTTCCTTATATGGGCCTTTAAAATATCTTCTTCATTCATCCCAAGGTCTAAGATTGGAGTCAACACTTCAGTTATGTCATTCTCTCTCTGGAAAGTTTCCCAACACTTACAACTCTTCAGAAAAGTTGAAGCAATATTTTTCCCCTAGTTTCATTCAACTCAGTGTCCCAAAACGTTACAGATTACATTGTCACTCTTCCTGAAGCCATGTACTACAGTTATATGAACAAACAGGGATAAGCTGACTACTCAGCAGTCAGTTTGTGTCACAGACCTTGTCTCAGTTTCCTAATACATGTTATGTATCTTGAACTATGATTCTAATATTCCCACATGGCTAAGAGACTCCCATACTGTCTCCATGACTATTCCGTTCTCTGGAAAAAATGGTGTAGAAAAGGAATGACTTTTTAAACTTGAATTATTCAGAGTATTTAATTTTTTTTTTTTAATTTTTTTAGCTATATTTCACTTTAGACATAATCCAGACTGCCAAGACAATGTTTATCAGGTTCTTATGTGGTCATGAGCAACACTGTGGTTTCCCAAGAAATAAACACGCCAAGATTGGGCTTCCTTACTTTAAGGAAAATTTCATATCCGTTTAAAATTATGGGGAACGCAAAAAAAAAGAAGCCTCAAAGAAAAACTAAGCAGGGGAGGGGGAAACCCAACACCCCAAAAAATTTGCCTAAGAAAGACTTAATTGAGAAAAAGTTCAATTCCTGAAATAAAAAGTAGGTCAAGGCTGAGGCTCTGAAGCTGAACATCTGGTTCAGCATGTTATAACAAAAAATGCTAGAGAGAATATAAATTTATAAACTCCTTTCCAAAATTTCAGAAGTTTATCCTACCTTGTGAGTGAAGGCTTAATCTATACAACTATAACAACAATTATATATACACATATTCCTTGCGGCATAACCCAAATTATTTGAAGTTCAAATCAAAAGATAGCCTGAATGAAATATAACTCCGTACCAAGAATTAGTAGAAATCTATTATTACTATTTCTCTACAGATAATTGAAGAAATAAGCAGAAACGTAAAAAGTGTACTAGAGAGATGTATCCAAGAACTATCATTGGGACTAAGTAATTGCTGATAATTATATTAAAAAACCCACAAGCATCAAATTTCATTGAATTCAAATAACTTAAAATTTCATCAGTTCAGATGACAGCCTTCTCGAGCTATACTGTTTGCAGTACAAGTCAAATGACTTCATTTAGTAATATAATTTACTGGTGATTAAGCCTGTTTGCTATAGAAAACTGTGTGTTTGTGATTGAAGGACACATCCTTACAGTTTGTGTTAATTGAATGTAATAAAAATGACAGAAACTAATCATGAAGGAGTGAAAAAAAGAAAGAAGAGCTTATGATTGACATTGATAGTATTCAGAGCTGGAATGGAAATATTTACGTCTGATATACTGTTGTTAAAATTGCTGGCTAGGCTTTTGTCAGAAGAAAACAACAGAGGGCAAAATTTTTAATCAATATGAAAAATGGTGCCAGAAATTGTAAAAATTAGGAACAGAATAAATAATGTGTTCTCTAAACTCTCTCTGGTCTGTTTTGCCGCAGTAAATTTCAGGAGTCGCTTACACCTGTTGGCTTGTGTTTCAGAACTCCTTATTTCCTGCTCTGGACATGAGAAGAAGTATGTATGCTTACAGAATTAATTCCTGTTCTCATAAATCTCTGTGCCCTTGTGATGTATGACTGAATTGTGATACTCCTCCTTACTGCTATAGCCAATACTAGTGAATGCATAGCTAGGCAAACTCGTTTTTCTCTGTACTGAAAGTCTCAAAGGCAAAACAAGTACTTTCATTACCACACCCACATTGTGCAATCCACTTTGTATAGTTCCAGGGAACTATTGAGATAACAAGCAGGATATGTACTGAACCTGGTTAGGATTGCAGCTAAGTGAATTCCATTAGAAACCTCTTTAGCTGACTCACATCCTTTATGTACAATTCCTCTGTTTTATTGTATTTTCAAAAATTGTCTCTTATGATGACAACTGGTGCTACCTACCTTTTGCTTGTAATAAAATATTTAATCATTCAAGAAGCTGAAGGAATTAAGCAAATAACTTTCATTGAATGTCATTATTTTTTATTTTTGGTAGTGACAACTAATATATATATATCTATAAAGTTTTTCTCTATGTTTCAGCAGTGGATAAGGGCTGCATGTGTATATAGCAAGCAGCAGTAAGTGAGCTGAGCTCTTGTTCTACAGACAGAAGACAGAAAACAGATGAGAAATTAAATACTACATAAATACAAATAAATGGAAAACACAGCAGTGGTGTATTTCCTACCAAAACACAGTTCTTGCCTCTTGGTTCTTTCTTTTGTGGGAAGTACAGTTATTTGAACGAGCAAGATCAAAGCTTGTAGTAGGGCTTTGTTGCAATGTTTAAATGCAGTCTAATGATTTGAGACTGAGAAATGATGATGAAAACGGGACTTTCAGGGAGTTTTCTTTTAATGAACTAAACTGCTAAAACTTTCAGATGAGAAATTTAAAGCACACAAAAATACAAAATCAGAATGACACACCTGCTGATCACAACCTTATTTCTAAAGAAGACAATTTACATCAGCAGCCATGATTACCATGCTAAATGATGGCTTTTAGACTGTAATGCAGATATCTTAAAAAATATTTTCTAAATGTAAAGATTACTATTGTTACTTGTATCAGAAAAAGCTAGAAATTCTAATAGAACTACTTCTCGGAACTGCTCCTGACAACATGAAAAATTCCTTGTTCTGTAAGACAGAGAAGGATGTGTGGTCTCAATTTTTTCAAGCTGTATACCCCACAGCAAGTTACAATTACAGCAGAAAAAAAAAAACAGTTTAACTATGGGGAATGAATGCCCTGTTTTTTGGCCAATACTAAAATGATAAGGAAATATAAAAGTTCCTTACCATTTCATTTGTTCAGTAGCAGAGATTTTGTATCATACTGTCACAGTTCCAGGTTTACACAGGACTTTCACAATTGCATTGTGTCAGTGACTCCATGGAACCTTTCTCTGGACTTGAGTGGTCTGGTCTTCGTTAGAATTGATGATGTTGCATCCAGTGATAGAAATACTTAGGCATCTGGGTGAATCACATCAGGGCCTGCATGTAAGCCAGACAACTAAACAGGATTTACGCATAAGCAATGTAGACACTCAGCCATTTAAATCAGATGACTCCTAAATAGATTCTATGAATCTTATTTTTTTGTTGTTTGTTTGTTTGTTTTTTGTTTGTTTGTTTGTTTGTTTCTGAGGATGAATGAGAAGGTGCTGAGCAAGACAGGTAGCATTCCTGTTTGTAGTTTTGAATGTCTCACTTTAAGTATATACATTTTGATAAAAATTCACCATCTCTTCACTGTCAGGAAAACATGAGTATTGAAGTTCATAACAAAAGTATTGTTAGGAGAACAAAAATCTCAAGGAAGTTAATGAACTGCTAACTTAGATATCCTTTATTTTCACACCAGAACTGAAGTACTTAGGAATTGTATTTAAAGCTTTATAATCAAGTGACTCTTTACACTTAGAAGATCCAATTCATTAACTAGTAAACATTAAGAGGGTTTTTTATTCTCTAAGTGGGTAACCTCTAATAGAGCCTCTAAATACAAAAATGAAAGAACAGAGGTCAAACTACAACCTGAATATTAAATTGCATGTCTTCCTGAAACGCTGACTTTTTGAAACAGTTTTCACTGGAGGAACTTCTAGATATATGTATATCTCTAAGGCTTTTGCAGTTCACAGAGTCACAGACTAGTGTGAGTTGGAAGGGACCCACAAGGATCATGAAGTCCAACTCACAAGTGAATGGTGCATACAGGGATCAAACCCACAACTTTGGCATAATTAGCACCTTGTTCTGACCAGCTGAACAAATCTCAGGGTTTCTTCACGCCCTTGTGGCAGTGCTAAAATAGAGTGAATAATAGAGTGAATTTTTTTCATTCATCTACCCTCTCAAAAAAAATAAGTCAAATGAAAAATTAGACTAAATTAGCCGAACACTAAAAGAATAACCTATGCAAAGGAAACAAGCAACTCCCCCCACCAAATCCTCTTAACTGTTTTGAGACTTTTCCAAGGCAATATTTTGACATATCTCTCTCAATTCAGGAATATTTTAAAATATTTGCAAGTGCACTTTTTTTTTTTTTTTTT
>VWZT01011967.1:202352-219834 GCA_013397055.1 Pachycephala philippinensis
TTTTTTTTTTTTTTGAAAGTAAACATTTGTTGAATAAACGAGTCAAGAAACTTTTATCTGAATGCAACAGTGACTGCCTTCAAGTCTTACATCAGGATAAGTTGCAGTGGTTCTGTAATTCAAGCCTGGCTATTTTCCATAGAAGTAACTGACATTCCTTCAAGTCATTCAAGATAAAAAATAGCAGATTGTGACAGCTCATGCTGAGATCCATTGACTAATATATTTGAACACAGCTAGACCTTTGTGACTTTGTTTTCCATCAGTTTGAGACGGAATGAAACAACTAGCACTTATATTTCTCATTTCTTTTTAAGGGCAAAATCCCTAGGCTTATCCTAAAGAGAGGCAACTTCCCAAAGATTTTAAACTCCTAAACAATATTTTAAAATGAAATCTCCTATTAAGACTACTGACAAATTTTGCTTGGATAAAGAAAGTTCTAGGTTCAGATATCATCAGATACTATTCTGAGTACCAAAAAGAGAGTATAGAGTCATCGTTCTCTAAAATGGTACAGATGATATAATTTTCTCCATCAAATTAATAAACTCAACTCTATTGCTGGCTGCTGTTAATTCAAGAGCACTTTATTTTTGCGGGAAAAATGAATGGCAATTATTTCAAAGATTACATGTTGAGGAAGATATAGTGATGAATAGGATGCTGATTATATGGAATCAGCTTTAGAAAGGAATCCTTTAGAAAGGAACTGTGGACATGGATAATGACAATTACATCATCTTGCCAGATAGAGATGTTCTGTTATGAAAAATGATTTAACTTTTTCATGTGCCAAACTCCACCATTTGTCCATTCCTTCAAGATCCCATGGTAAAACTTGGAAATGATGACTAAAATGGTAGACATTGCATTTGGTATGTGGGTGGCTTGTTAGAGCCTCCTAGAAGCTTCCCTCAGGATCCAGGCGTTAATGCAAAATAAGTTTTATAAATGTCTGGATTCTTATATTATGGCAAAGTGTTTGCAGGGCATTAAATTTGGGCCATATACTTTTGACTCGAAATTACTAGAAATCTGTCTAGAAAGAAGAAAAGATTGATTTAATGAATAAGTCCTTAAAACCTGTGACTTGGATTTCCAGCCACTCTACTAATTATCATTTTTAAATAATGACTGAGTTCCAGTTATGAGGCAGTTTAATCTAGAAAAAGAAAAAGGGAAGTGAGGAAGAAGACAGCCAAGGTGATTCTGATATATCTGAATGAACATTACAGAAGATTTAACAAGAGCTGTGATTTAAATGGCCAGGGATAGACGGATGCTAGATCACTTGAATATTCTGAAATGCCGAAGTGCATTAAACAGCAGAAAGCTGCATTGCTCTCCGTTTTCCTTTTTTTTTTTTTTTTTTTTTTAAATAGCCAGCGTTTTGGGTGACAGATTGCAAGCTTGAAGATATTTTAAATGTTCTGTGAAGTGACTGTCAAGAAATGTATTATAAATGCTGCTGTTAACGGCAGGGAACGCCAGCTGCTGGATGCAACCACACAAACTGGATAGTCGCCTGACGTAGCAATTTCCAGGATAGTTTTCATACCATATGAAATTGTTCTCCAAAGAGATGAAGCTGAAAGCAGCCTAAGCAGAATGCATGTCCTAAAGATACTAAGGAATGAAATACAGGCCTTTTTTGTGGCAAGAGAACAGTGTTTTATCCTGTCCCTTAACTTCAATAGTGTGTCTATGGGGTCCTACATTAATTTATGAGTTCAGCTAGGATAAAAGCTGTGTGGTAAGACTTTCTTACTGGTGTGATTTAAACTGTTTGTCACAAGAAAAAATAATTTTATTAACAAAGAGACAAGGGCAACTTCAGAGGAAGAAAACTAAAACTGTACAACTCATTCTTATGCCATAAGGTTAATCAAACAGAAAAAGAAAATTTTCCAAAAGATGATGTCTGAAAACAGAAAAAGCTTTTTTCAAGCATGAAAGCAGCAACATGAAGCTTCAGAAAGTTTTTAGTTTTAGAAAAGAAACAGAAAATTGTTTCCACTTCTCATGATAAAATACAGAAAACAGAATGTCTATTTGTATGGATGAAAAATTTGTCTTTTTCCTGCAGTGAGTGAAGCTGAATTCAAAGCTCATTACAACACCCATCATTAATACACATTAGTATGTCTAGCTTAATTCTAGATTTAGGGATGAACGGTTGGCCTAATGTAAATTTTTGCTTAGTAAAGTCAGTGATCCTGTCAGAAAGCTAGAACTGTCCTTCATTTTTAAGTCTCGTGAAATGCATGGGTTTCTGAAAGTGGAAAAATTTTTGCTAAAAAAGTGAAACAGTACTCATGTCCAGTTCTGTTCATGTCTCTCTGCTTGATGATTCAATTGCTATTCTTGTTCCTCTATGAACAATGAAATAATAAATCTCTCCCTGTAATGAAATCCAGACTAACAAACTTCTGTTCTAAGAAATGTTAAGACTTTGTTAACTTCTGACAGTTTTCAACCATCTGCTTATTATTTGTGATTCTGTCAACGAAAAAAAAAAGGAAACTGGTAGACGTCTGAGTCTCTTTTTTTGTTGTTTGTTTTTAGATTTTTGTTGTTGTTGTTGTTTGGTTGGTTTGGGGTTTTTGGGGGTTTTTGTTTGTTTTTTGTTTGTTTGGGGGTTTTGTTTTGGATTTTTTTGTTTGTTTGGTTTTGTTCATAAAGAATTATAGAAATATAGGCAATGTAGAACAATCTGCCACTCATATAGGGACTACTGTCATCACAGGACCAGTTCAGCTTTAGCTTTGTCCAGTTGGCTCCTGAAAAGCTCCAAGGATCAATGTTTTGCAACTTCTTTGGACAATATATTCAGATTTTACCCAAACTCCCAGTGCAAAAGTCTCTTTCTTCTGTCCAAACGTCCCAAGCTGGAATCTGCAGATATTATCCATCATTATATCATCTGCTACTACCAAGAGTTTGCTGACACTATCTTACCAACTTTTTCAAACAGCGGTAGGAAAGTATTAGATTATTTTGAGCCTCCAGTGCCTGCATAATGTGTCAGGTATTCAAGGCCCCTGACAGTGTGCGTGATCTGCTGATAATAACCACTGAAATGTGATCCAATTGTGGTTGCCATATTCCCAATTAGAATGTTTTGCTGCTTTATAGTAAGCGTGGTATGCATAGTGACAGGACTAGGGGCAATGGTTTTAAACTGAAAGACAGCAGGTTTAGATTAGCTATTAGGAAGAAATTCTTTACTCAGAGGGGAGTAAAGCACTAGAACAAATTGCCTAGAGAAGTTGAGGATGCCCCATCCTTGGAAGTGTTCAAGGCCAGGTTGGATAGGGCCTTGAGGAAACTGTTCTAGTGACTGGCATCCCTGTCCATGGCAGAAGGATTGTAAATAGATGGTCTTTAAGGTCTCTTTCAAACTATTCTGTGATTCTTTGATATTTTCATAGAAATAAATTCTAGTGGTGAATTATTTGAATTATTGAATTATTTTGCTTGAAACACATTTATGCACACAGAATCTAGAAATTAGCATTTCAGTGGTACTAATGTCTAAAACCAAAATTAAACTTTATCTAACAGTGTATGATAGCTTGGCATTTTTCTGTGGCTATTTATGTCAACACAAGAACAAGTCTGTAGGAATTCTTTTGTATGTTTGCTACAAGTTTTAATGTATTTCTTCATATAACAGTGCAAAGGTTAGTAACACACTGGCATACAAAATAAAGTAAAGTCAAACAATTTAGCAGAATTTAATAACATGATTTAGTTACTTGAACTTAAATCATAAATGCACAGTACATCTCTGGGACAAAGGTCTTTTTCTATTGGACTCTTTCCATATCTAGGGAATCTAAAACTGAAAAAAACCCACCAAAACCAACAGATCTTTGCTCAAAAGAAACATCATTTATGAACCGTTCAAAATATTTTAGAAGATTCCTCTTGTTCTGTGACCTTTCAGCACCATGCACAAAATTCGGGTTTTGGACTTTTAATCTCTTCTAAATTTCTTCCTATTATCTTAAAAAAACAGATATTAAAGTGTGTATTCTGGAAAGGTTTGTGTTTCAAAGATGTTTGATCTCATTTAAAGTGAAATACATGCGCTTACATGCGCTCAAGGAAGCTCCCTGAATGCAAGTGATCTGGAAAACACTACAATTGAAACAAATATTTTATGAACAAATTTTAACCAAATATTTAATTGAACAAGTATTACCGTGTGTGGTACCAATAATATGTAGTTTTAATGAGTATGTATTTTTGATTTCTGCATATATGTTTGATGACACACTGAAAAGGTAATGGAACGTAGACTTGGTAAGAAGTTCATCACATTTCACACACTTGACCCTGTCAGCCCACCCTAGTGTTTCTGCACATTAATTACCCATCTGTAAAAGAGGAATAATAAAATATTTTTACCTTCTAGGTCATCAAGTACACTAATATTAAAATAGCTGATAATATGTTTTTCTGATACAGAGTACAGCAATATTAGGAATTTAAATGAAATATATCATATATTTCAAATTGAAGAAGCTGTCATGATTCATGATTGTTGAAGGGCTGGTGGCATTTATTATTACTTTTTTTTAAGCAGGTAAAACTTCTGACATTGATGTTGAATTAGGTGTAATGTCCATTCTAGATGAGAAGGTGCAGTACAGTGCGAAGAAACCCTCCAAGCACAGTATCATGGTTGAACCTAAATGCTCTTTGAATGTCCACTTCAATGAAAGTCCACTAAATGAAATAATTTTTTTAAAAGCCAATGAGTATTTATTACAAAGTTACCTCAAAATCTATTTCAGGGGAAAAAGAACACACCATTTATATGGAGCTAAGAATTTATTGACAGCCCAATAAATATTTTAACAGAATAATACAAATGCAGCAATTATTGTAAATCCTGTTACAATAACGTTATCCTTTACAGTCCTAATCAATATAGAAAAGTCACATTAATAACACACTTATATTATTATAAACACTAATATCAGTTGCCAGATTAGGCCAAGGCAAGAACAGGAAAGCCCTGAGTGCCTGCACTGTCAGGTCAATACAAAGCTTATGGTTTTTTGACTATTAATGGCAGATTTATTTACTTGTATATAACAAGATCTATGTAGACCTATTTTTATACCAGTCCTTGCAAGCTTGTTTACTTCCTCATGTGTCTGGGCAATCACCTATCCAATTTTAATGTGCAGATGCCCATTTTTGCTGATACATTCAGCTTGCTTTCAGCAGAATTTGCATCTGATGTCTTTACTTATTAATAGTGAAGTCAAGCTTAGATGAAAAAAAAATTAGAGAGAAATCTAATTATTTTGAACAAAAAGCATCTCTAGGGGAAGTTGAAAGACAGCAACATTTCAGCAATGCAAAGGAATATAAAAAATTTTGTTGTTTAGACGATTAATGTTGACAGAGCACGTAGACTGTTTTCCCTCGTGCAAGTCAATAATATCATACTCCTTTACAAGAAACTCTCCACTAGACTTTGTGACACAGACCATAATGAAAAAAACCAGCCCGGTATTATTTTAGGAAGACATAATCTCTACACAAACTTCCCCAATTTACAAAGAAGACACCAAATAATTGACCTTAGAAAAGAGATGTCTTTCAGTTACATCCTTCTCTTTGCTAATGGGAATCTCATCTATTTTCAACAACTGTAATTCTAAGGTAGTTTTTAATGGAAGAAAACAAACAAAAAGCTGCACTTAGAAAACCTGTTTATTCTGTTATAAATGAGTGGCAAGCAACTGCACTGTCAGGTTTATCCCTGTATTAGCCCTCTATCGGTCTTGGTTTAGAATATGAAACTGAACCAGCTTTGCACATGCTGTTCAAGAATATAGTCCAGGAACAGGCTCATCTGTTTTCTTAGACAGGTCTCTCCCTCTGTGTATTCTTGTTGAACTAGTTCTACAGTTTATGACCAGCTGAGCACCAGCTGGATGAAGACATGAACCTGTTTCCCAGTACATGACTGAGAGCTCTAACAAAAAGCTACAAAACTGGTGCTTTTCCTAGACTCTTTCCAGTGACCTGAAAATTTAATTAAATAACTGGACCAGATCCAAGGTCACAGTACCAGAGTTTTTTGCACTGCAAACTTAAAAGGATGTTTTACTGGTTTATAGGAAGCCTTAATTCATTACAAATTGAAAATCAAATAAGAGGGGTTCTTCTTTGGCCAGTATTCAAAGTAGACAAACTTTGTATATAATAGTGTTTGAGATGGGTTGAATGAGATCATACATTGCCTGATGCTTTTCAACATTTAGGAACTTTTTGTTGAAAGGTTTAGTTCCTAACTAATGCAACAAATTTATGCTTATGGCAAAGAACTCAAATCCAAAGATCTATTTGTGCTGCTAAAGACCTTAGCTGTCCATCCCCGGATCACCTTATCATTCATATTCTGTGAGCATTACTTTATTCACAGACTACATTTTTAAGCTAAAGAACAGGTTTCTAGTTAACAAAACAAAACAAAACAAAACAAAACAAAACAAAACAAAACAAAACAAAACAAAACAAAACAAAACAAAACAAAACAAAACAAAACAAAACAAAACAAAACAAAACAACACCCCACCAAAAAAAAAAAAAAAAAAAAAAAAAACAACCCCCCACAAAAAAAAAAAAAAAAAGAAAAGAAAAAACCACCCCAAAAAAAAACCCCACCAAAAAACAAAAACCAAAACACTTCAGTATGAATATATTACTGGAACTGTACATACTTACATTCTTTAAATCTACACAATCCTCCAGTGCCCTTCTAATCATCCTGGCACCCTTATACAATATTCTTTGGCATATGAGGTATGTCCTTAATTTTCTGCTATAAAAACAACATTTGTGTTTGCTCAGTTCTATTATTTCATACATTCTGCAGTGAACGAAACCTACAAAATATTATAATTACATCTTAGAGCTGTAGCACATCATGTGGGGTTTGGATTGGGACCGAGAGTCAAATGATTTGTAACATGGATGTGGCCTGTCTCCTCCAGAAGAAGATACTGGCCCTTGGCTTGCAGGTGTGAAGAAATAGCCAGTAGAGTTCATGCACCTGGAAATGTAATTTAAGTTTGTAATTTAATTTAAGAAAGAAGTGGGACCAATTAGCAGACATTCAAATGACGAAAGAAATGCAGGAATCCTTAAATGTAAAAGAGTGTTACTGACACTAATTTCAGTATCTTACATGGTCAAATATTTGAAGAAATGTTTACAGAAGAAGCCAAAAGATCAAACCCATTTCAGGGAAAATGCTGCAGATTCTTTGATGAATGTTTGTTAATGGAATGATTCCCATGTGACTTGACTGCCACTGTTAGTAAATCCGATCATTTCTTTCAGAAATGACATCAAAGATTTTCAGGTCCTCTTAAGCTCAATTGAATGTGCAGCCTCTTATTTATTAATTTATTCCTTGATTTTTTTCTCATTTATAAAGGTCTCATTGATTTGAATTAAACTGTCCCCAGGCTCAGTTTGGGAAACTTTATTCCTTTATTCTGTCTTTCAAATTTTGTTTATTTGTTTGATTGGTTGGTTATTTTTTTGTTTGGTTGTTTTTCCCTCTTTTTGTTGTCAGCATGTTTGCTTCAGCTTTTTTTTTCTTAAGGTTTCACAGTTCCACTCACACATCCCTTTCTATTAATGATGGTGAAACTATAACAGCAGTTAAGGGACTGCTCAACTTTTAAAGAATATGAGCTCCTGGTCATTAAAACAACTTCTCAAATATTTAAATTTAAAATTAATTTTAACGTATTTATAGCTTTTCTATTTGTTACCTTTTGCTCTGAATGTGGACTGCTCCCTCAGACAAAATATCTTGTCTCATTTTAATATGCCAGAAAAGACAAGGAAAATGCTGGACATTCTAAATTTCTGTATTGTACCTTTTACAGTGATAGGATCTTAAAATACAAAGGACCATGATTTACCTTGTCATATTTCTTACTCTTTTTTTAATTTATGAGGTGCAAAAGAATGTCGCCAAAAATATACAGAAACAACAGATTTCTAAACTTTTGCTATATTCTGCTTGCTTTTATTATTTTTTTTCCTCAACACCGTTTTATTAATATTAAGCATTTTTGGTACAAATCTGTTTCCTTGGTACATGATAGCATTATGGTTTTGTAGCCAAAGATTCTGGGTTTGTTTGTTTGTTTGTTTGTTTGTTTGTTTGTTTTTGACATTGCATAAACAGACATGAGAATATTGATCTGCATATTTATGTTTAACACTTTAGGAGGAATGTTTGAGAAATTCACGAAATCAGACCTTATTAATGAAAGAAGATGTTATTACTTTTGCCATTTCACACCTCTACATAGTGTCATTTATTCAAGTTTATCAGCAGCATATAACAGCTGCCCTTGAACTTGTAAGTAGGACATAAAGTGACTCAGATCACAATTTGAAGACTGTAGTCCATCACTTCCCCTGCTCTATCTGTTCTGTTGTTGGAAAGATTAATTTTCCAGTATTATTCTAAGAGATTTCACAAATACTGTATTCATTTTTAAAAAAAACCAGTAGTGTAATACAGAGCTACAACTCCATCACAGAAATCTCAGAGTACAGAAGTAAGGCTTGAGTATGCATGCTTGATTGCCAGAAACCTGAAATAGACTTTATGTTTTAGTTACAACCATTCATGTTGATATTTTTACATAAGGGCTAGTCCATAAATCAAAATATTCAATGCAATGTATGTTTATTCTCTTTATCTAACACCTTAGCAATGTCCACATTATGCAACTATTAATTAGAAGGCACAAAGACAAAAATATTGCTATATAGTAAATGACACACTCTTTCTTACAGCTTTACATATAAGGACTTTGTTTACATTTGTAAATATTTGTAGAAAGGAAGTTTCAGTAAAGCAGCTAGAGACAAACTTTTCAAATATTATAAGTCATCTTTTTAGTCCTTCAGTTTCCTAGAAAAAGCATTAGAAACACTGAGAAAGTAATTGATTTGATTTATTGATTTAGAAATATGAATTTTATAACACAATAATATAACCTGCTTATGAAGAGAAGTGTTTTGTGGTTTAACTGAGTTGTTCAAATTAAAAACATAGTTGCCTAAAGCATCTTTCTTTTTCTCAGACTACATTTTAAAGCATCTATCTCTACTTGATTGTGAAGATAGGTACTTCAAATTCAAAGAACTATCTTTTTAGATGGTTGCAGATAGCTAAGATGAACACTTCCTGCTCTGTGTCAATATCAATATTCATGGAGTAAATAGGAAAACTCATGATGTGTAAACACAGAATTGTTAAGCACGGTAAAAATAAAAAAGAGATTGAGTTCAGTGGTAAAGATTTGCTCTCGTTCTTGAAATCATCTTGACATTTTTTAATAGACCTTCAATTACTTGATTTTCATGTTCTGAAAAACAGTTATAGTGAAGAAACCTTAAGCAGTGCTCAAGGTTTGGAAGTTGTCTAAAAACTAGACATGGACTGCACAGAGATATCCCCTGTCCTTCAGGAGATTGTGTTTGAAATGGATTAAATGTTCTAGCTACAAATCCAAGATTCCTTAGCACTTCCACTTTTGAAGAATGGATTTTCAGCATCCTTCTACGCAGCAGAAATTACATTTTCATTGTGCAAATAGAATCGAAACCTGAGTCCCAATTTACAGTTATCTAAATTTAGATATGTGTAAAACTGGACCAAATGATTAAAACATCAAGGAAGTTAAACTATAGTGTATCAAAACTACTGATAAGTAAGTATCATTTCAACAAAGTGATAACATTTTATGGTAAATTAATGCTGTATTTGAAGGTAATGAAAACTTGTACTTGAGAGGAAAGCACAAATAATGTAAATGTTAAACAGTAACTTGAAATGTAGGTCTTTCTTTTCTATCCATAGGCTGAAAAACCTAATTTTTATATTCAACTTCACTTAATTCAAGACACATGTCCATCCTGTCTCTATACACTAGCTACTACATTACCTAAGTCATATGTCACTGGTACTTCAAGAGCACTTCCACTGTCTTCTTTTTCCTAGTCTGATTTTTGAAGTAAGTATTTCACAAGTAGAACAACCCTACTGCATCAGTCATTCAACAAGAACAGGGCTGAGATTTGCAAGGTTTTTTAAATTTTTATTATTTTTACATCTTCCAGATTGTGTCACATTAGAAACAGTTGGATGCTGAGAATTTTAGACTGTGGCCCTACTTGTGAATCTATTATGAATTGAAATTTTCTATAGAACCCATCCACAGTGGGGTTCTAAAAATCTGAGTACTGACAATCTACTCTTACTAAAAAAAATAGGTAGCAATGAAATTCATACTTTGTTTCCAAATATTCGGACTGCAGAAACAAATAATCAAAAAACATACCAGTGTAAGA
Organism: Pachycephala philippinensis; assembly: GCA_013397055.1. Classification (NCBI taxonomy): domain Eukaryota; kingdom Metazoa; phylum Chordata; class Aves; order Passeriformes; genus Pachycephala; species Pachycephala philippinensis. The sequence goes on from VWZT01011967.1 coordinate 212,766, forward strand.
AAATAATTCTTCTAAGTAAAAAGAAACCTGTAAAAAAAAAAAAGATATTGTGACTCTACACTGCAATGGGTTTTACTATCCCAGCCTTTTGTTCTCTACTATAGAAAAAGCATTTTTTTCTACCAGTCAAAAAACCCATTTTGTCTTTAATGTTGCAAAGTGACAAATCAGTTTGCCAGCAGCTATATCTTTTCCCCATAACGTTATTTTCCCATTGCTAGTGTTAATTAACAGTTTTCAAATATTATATCATGTTTTATCTTTTAAAATATGCAAATTCATGGTGTATATCCACTTTCTATACTATTCCCAGACTTGTATAACCTCTACTAATCTGCCTCATTTATTAATAATAATGTGAAACAGATCAGTTCTACCTCAGGTCTCAGCTGCCTGCGAGAACTGAGAACATTAGGAACATTCACAACGGGCATGTGCTGTAATCCATCTGCCACAAGCTTATGCTGTCAGTGCTAGATGAGAGGGATGTGACACATTATATTAGCTTCCAATATTTTCTCAGTCACTGCAATAATGGGGTAAAAAATGTGGAGTGCATTACCTCTTCCAGATACATTCACCACCTTAAAAACGCAGGATCATCTCTTTTGCATGATTTCATTTTCAGAATTAAAATTACCTTGGAAAAAATAACATAGAAGTATAAATTTTTTTTTTTTGTGGTGAACATATGAACTTTATTGCTCTTCTGATTTTTCATGATTTCTAATTGCTTCACGTACTCCCATATTTGAAATAACAGAATTGAAAATTCATGCTTTGCTGAATCACCTAAAATAAAGCCATTATTAGCACAATGTAGAGTGAAAATGGGCTTTTATGGTTAAATTTACACACTATGGAAAAGTTCTTCCAAAGTATGTGTCCTGGGAAAAGCTTTACTCCTGTGAGGTTATCTAAAACTTTTCCATGTATCTTTTAGGATAAGGGCCTGCAAAACTAAAACAAACAAAAAAAATCCCTACAGTATTAAACTCCCTTATACTGTAGTCAAGTGCAAGTCCAATACATACAACACAGATATCTGTGTGTGAATTTGTTTGTGTTTGTGTGCACATGAAAACATGTCTATAGTAATAGTATCTGAAAAGTATTTTTTCTCAGGTATTAATTAATCTTTCTTAGGTATTAATTACCTAGCGGATAGCACGGGACTTTTTTTACAATTTGAACTTAGCATTATTGTTATATTCAAGTAAAAAAATATTAAGTGCTAAATCATACTCAATTTATAGATTTAAAAACGGGCTGTATGTAATTCCAATTAATTGGAAACTCATTCAAAATACTTTTACAAGCACTACACAACACACAAGCACACTGAGCAGTTGATATACATGTGTTTGCATGCTTAACTTTCACCTGGAGCAAAAAGTTTGGATCACCTAACAAGAGGAGTACAATTTTCATGTAAGAGGAAATAGTCAATTCACACATTGAAGATCTTTAATCTTTTTATTTTTATATTTTTTTAATAAATAGCAGATAGCCAGTTACTTGGATTTCATTCTCTTCCTTTGAATTTGCTGGTCATAATACGGACTCCACCTCCTTTCATTTTTTTTGTTTCTTTCAAATATTAGAATTTTTTTTTAATCCACTGGTGTGATTCTGATTTAAAGAAAATCTATACAAATTTATCTATGTAGCTTCATAATCCTTTGCAGTTTGTTTGTAGAAATATAAAGCCTTACCAGCTTTAAAAGTAAAAAAAGATGTAAATCCTTGTGACATTTGGCTTTTTCATTGATCTTTTACTAAGCCATACTGTGTGAAAAATATTCATGTAAGGGTCAAACCCACAGATAAGACTGAAGCTGAAATTTGTTGGCTTTTATTTTTTGTCTCTTCAGAACACGTTTAGAGTGTGTGATGGCAATGTTTTTGATGTGACATATTCTAGTAGAAGAGTTAGATAATAAAGGTCCCCTTTCAGTCATAATCCTGACTTTATGTATTTTTTCCATTGTAAAATTGTCTGGCAATTGTGAACAGTATGACAGTGGTACTTGTTTAATTCAAACCACATGGCATATTTCACAGTTTAGATATTTCACTTGCATTTGCCTTTTGACATTTGCAATTGGAGATTTCTCATGTTTAGCTCATAAGCATGCAAAAAAAATTATTTGTATCAGAAAAGCAAACCATTTTTTGAAGCCCATCCCTGTAAAAGATTAGAACTATCATTAAGTTAAAGAAAAAATCAAACAAACTGCATCCTTCTTGTCGCACATTCACACACCTGGGATTATGTTGTCTGTACAGTACCTGACCTGCCTGATATTTTTAGGCATAATTTAATAAATATAATATTTTCTATTTCTTGAGATAAAAAATTAATCACTTTTTTTTTTTTTCTGAACTTCAGTGTTCCAACAGGAATTTTAGGTTTAAAGTTTTTGTTGGGGTGGGGGGAGGGCAGTGTGTGGCCACTGGCCTTTTCATGCCAGTCCCTCTCTATAAAATGACTTCTTGTTTCAAAAAGCTCCAAATCAGTAAGCCAGTCACAGTCATTGATTTAAATTTTCTGCACTTATTTATAACTCTGCTGCAATAAGGACTTTATGACCTGTACTAAATAACTGAATCTTTTCACCTCTTTTATCCTTCTTATTCTACTTCCCATTTTGATAAATGCCTGAAAAGCAGTATCATGATCTTGTTGGTTTGTTCTTAACATTTATATCTTAAGTGTTAAAAACCTGAGCTTATCCACCAAAGCAAATACCTAATGTCATGACTAATACCCTCTCACTGCTTCTTTGTATTCTGAATGAGACTTCTTGTATCAATCTGTAGTATCTTCTTTTATATTTACCTTGTGAAATGTCTGTGGGATAAGTTCACCTTTTTGTTCAGTGTTTGTAGTGCTCAAGGGAGACTTAGACTGTGACAAGGGCCCCAAGGCAACACAGTTATATAAAAGGCAATGCAGGAAAGGGAGCATATTTCAACATGACACATCTAAGAAAATAGAAATTCTGCAAAATAGTAGAGGAGACATCACTACCTATAAAATTGTGAACTCCTCAGAGAAGAGAGCAACTCATTTCAGGTCAAATATGAGTACTGCAAACCATGGATGTAGACAGAACCTTGCGTCAACATAAATGAGTCTCACACCTTTATATTAAAGCTGTTTACATATGAGTATTGGTGAAACTTATATTTTGCCTAAATGTTAATTGTGATGGTTGACCTGAGCTGACGGGTAAGTCCCCACACAGTTGCCTGCTTACTCCCCCCGATTTTATTGCTGGGCATGATGTTATGTGCTGTGAGATATCTTTTTGGTCAGTTGGGGTCAGCTGGCCCATCTCTGTTCCTGCCCAGCTTCTTGCCCACACCCAGCCTACTTTTTAGGGGTAGAGTGAGACCTTAACCCTGTGCAGGCACTGTTCAACAGTAGCTAAAACTTTGGTATGCTACCAACACTGATTTGGTCATAAGCCTAAACCAGTCATATGGTCTGACATGCAGAAAATAAATTCCACCAGAGACAGATCCAGTGGAATAGTGGTCTTGATTTTTTCCCCATTTTTTAATGATGTGATCATTGAAAAACTACATTTAATCACCTTCCTAAATATTCTGTCCCTTTTCTACTTGCACCAAAGATTCTACAAATTAATTATATGTTTTATGGTTGCCTTTTTGTAACCTTTTTGCAAAGGGTGTTTAAGAACACCTTTTTGAAATTATTTTATTAGCAGTCTCTTGCTGTTCATTAACTCCATGGCTGAAGTGAAAATATAGGGGCAAATTATCTTCAAACAAGACTATTGAGAACCCGTGATCAAGAACTATTTTGGAATCGTTTTATGCATGCCAAAATGTCATAGTTTCTCATAGATATTTAATTAATGGACCTGCTCTTCTGTGAATCCTTTTATTTATTCTGAGTGTGCAGTAGGTTTCAAACAGTAATTATTTTGTGGGGAAACACTTGCAGATAAATAGCAAGCTCGGGTACCATTCTGCTGTGTTATGGTATTGCTAGAAAGATAAGGAAATAAAGCAAATTAATATAAAGCAAACTACATCCAGTTACATATTTCTTATTCTTACTGCTTAAAAAATAGGAAATTTTATTCAAATACATATACATTTTTTAATATTTTATTTGGAAGATTTCTTTATATTCCGTTTCAGAAAATGCCAGGTATGTGTTGTTGCTCATATACATGAAATCCCACCTTTGTGTGAGAAACTTCAAGATATGATGATAGATGTTTTGAAATATCGGCCTGAAGTATGTGTATGCCAAAGCACTCAGCAAGAAGAAAACTATTTAATATATCTTAGCACTGAAATCCCAAGTTTAGTCTCTGACGAAGGTACTTAATACCAGGATAACAAGCCATCTGGATGTAAGAAATGCCTCGGTTAAAGCTACAAAATAGTAAATAATACAGAGAATGATAGGTAGAGAACATGTGGTGAGAGATCACTGAGGAGAAGCTTTAGTTACACTTCAGTTGAGTCTAACAATTGCACAGCAAATGATTCCTGGCCTTTGTTAAAGAAAATAGACTGGAATCCTTTATTTATCCAAGAATGTAAATAGAGAAGTCCATTGGACAGATGGAAATCCTGCAGCATTTGAAAGAGTGGAAAATTCTATAGGGCTTCTAGTGATATACCTGATAATATTAATGGGGCTGGCACTGAGATACAAAATAGCCTGAGTGAAAGAAATTCTAACTGTTCTTGGTACCTTAGACAACAATAAGGTTGAAAGTGTTTGTAGATACGTCCAGTACTAAGAACACAATAATTTAGAAAGCAATCCATACACCAGTTTTGTGTCTGTATGACATAGCCAATGCAGTAGATATGTAAGAGCAGCATGGGTCAGCTTACTCACTGTTTGTAGAGAACCACTTTTAGCATGTCACAGTTATAAGGTGTCAGGGAATATCACAACAGTATCACTTAATACGTTACTGGAGCTGTTTCTCTCTTTTTATCTTTTCACTTCATGAATTTTCAGAAGTATGCTTTTTGCTATTCAGATAATCACAGTTTAAAACCTCAACAATTAAAACAAAGTAAAAAGACGTAAACTGCTTTGAGGTGTACCACAACCTCTCCTCTTTACTTGGCAATTAATCATTGATGCAAGCTCACCCAAATTTCTGAGCAGGCTCATTTAACAGTTTTAGTCTCTGCAAAACCTTTTATTTGATACTAACTCAATTTTTATACATGCCTACCCTTTAAAACACACAAACCCTTTAAATTTCATCACTAAATTTTCATTTAGTTCTAAAAGTAAAGCAACCATTAATTTTTAATTAAGTAGAAGTAATACACTAATTAGAGCAGAAATTCCATCGCCTTCTTGCACTTTTTCTTCACAGTAGCTATTTGTTTTGCCCTGTCTTTATCAATATTGCCTGCTTTCAGTTCTGTGGTACATTAGGTTCTTGCATCTCAAGTGCTGTCACTTATCTTCCTGTTTCACACACTGCCAAACTCCTGAGGCTTGCAAAACAAATGGAAAATGCATGAACAGTTCCTTATTTTCTAAAAAAAGTAAACAGAAGTAACAATAACATATCAGATTGCATTTGAACAATGGTTCAAAGGGAAACTTTGAAATGAGATTCAATTCTGACATAAAAAATAGAAAATATTTTGGTTTTTTAAAGTATTATTTATAAAAAAATATTTTTTCAATATTTACCTTTACAATAAGATTCCTCTGTGACTTTAACTCTTTATGCCAGCTGCTTGTAATTTCTCTAGTATTAATAGAGAAGATCGCTTCCAGAATTGAATTATTCCTATTTGAAGAGAAGTATTTAACATATCTATTTTAATGAAAGGAAAACATATAAAAATTGGACCTTTATAGAGATCAGAAATATGGAATAATGATAATTTAACCCACACTTTATTAAAAGGCACAGCCTGGAGAACTAGATTTGCTTTCATTGCAATCAACTTGAGGTGTTTCAATTATGCTAAGATTCTCGTTGTGGATCTGTATTTTTGTTCCTTAGAAAACAATTTTGTTATAATTAACCTGTGTTGTTTTATTTTTTTTTTTCTTGCATAATAATTCCAAAGGCATATTCACAGTTGTCATAAACTGTTTCAAAAGCTATAAATTTAGTTCCTTTTCTGGAGGGATGCATGCTTTTTACACCAAAAAAACTGTTTCATATTCTGCAGTTGGGAAAATGACTGTGTACTTCATAAAAAGCCTTAAACTGAATTGCCTACAAGATAAAAGGGTGCCTTTTTAGCATTTAAGACCTTCAACAGTAGTTGTCTGAAGAATTTAAATATCAATCCTATTCTTATAGCTATTTTGTGTAAGTTTTCAGCAGCATGCAGTAAATAACAGCCACTAACAACATCTACATCTGAATTTAGGATACTTTAAGCTATCTTTTACTGACAATTGTAAATAAAGATGCTATCCATAATCTCTACCACTAACAAATCCGTTTGATGTGCTATGTCTTAATATTATAGATACCTCAACCAGAATCAAAGTAAAAAAAAATCTTAACAAATTCTGACTATTTCTAAGGGATCTGAAAACAGTGATACAATAACTTTATTAAAATGAACAGATGAGATATTAGGATAGCAATCATAAGATCCAGAAGTAGAAAAATTAATAATATAGACTTTGCAACAAAGAGTAAGAGATACTTCGAAGTCCAAAACATTAGTTTTCATCCCTTTTCTCCTTTCTTTTTTGACTAAGTCCTGCTTCCACTCATGAACATGGAATCAGATTAATTTCTGTCTTTGAAAAAACACATTTGTAATTTACAGAGTACATGATCCAGTTTAGGAACCACCATAGGCTGCATTCTGTTTCTTGTCAAAACCTAATTTGTACCTATATTTTCAGGATCTAGGATAAAGCACGATAAAATTGAATAAGCTAAACACTTTTTCTGTCTGGCAGAGAACAAACAAGTAGACTCACAGCAAACATGGAGGCAGAATTCAGTTGTTCAAACATCAGTCACTAAAATAATTTCAGACTTGATAGAATACCCTGCCTGGTCTCCAGCTTCTC
>VWZT01011967.1:219907-235000 GCA_013397055.1 Pachycephala philippinensis
ACTTGGTGTTCTAGAAGGTCTAAAGTAATAATAAATAATAATAATAGAAAAAAAAAAAATAGCCAAATGAATCCATGGTAGCTGATTCATTGAGATTTAGATACATTATAAGGGTTCTACTCAATTATCAATACACAGGTGCTTGATGCTGTTAGAGGTATCTAGTATACCTGAGAAATATCAATGCTGTGGAGCTAGCAGATACTCTTGAGATAATTTGTCTAAATGGATCGATAGAGATAGATAGATAGATAGAGATATAGATATAGATGATATAGACATAGATCTATAGATACATACGTATGTATGTGAATAATGAGTTAGTGAAACCTGTCTCATTCTAGAGACCTACCTGGAGTCGACACTGAATACTGTGGGACAACACAAATAATGGCAATTTATGAGCAGGAAAGTGTATTGGAACCTGACGACAGGATAAGAAGCAACTCCAAAATAAGATCCCTAAATCTGTGTGTCTATACATGGGTATTAAAGGTCTCATTATAATTAATTGAAATGTAAGCCTCAATTCAGTTACCAACTGTATGCTTCTAGGGCCAATTGTCATATCTTAAAGTACCTGAGATATCTACACTGAGCTAGCAAATATGCCAGAGGTCTTGGAGATGCATGCTCTTCTGGAGCAGAAACAGGAACTATATCTATGATTCGGAAAATTTTTGTGTCCTGGGATAACTAACTTAGTCTCACTCCTCTGAATGAGAGTGCCTCAGAGGATGATGAGATCCTAAACCTCTTTAGTAATTAGTTACGCTCATTGTAACTAGATCATTGTCCATGATAATCATTGAATCATAGAATAGTTTGAGTTGGAGGGCACCTTTGAGAGGCTATTCAATATCAATCCACCCGCAATGAGCAGGGACAATGAGAAGGTGGGGAATAATGGGAGTTCAGATTTCTGTCTTACATGTCAGCAGCTGTATGTAGATCCATAAATATAAATGTCTTGATCCTTACTATATTTAAAAATAAGCCACGAGTGGAAATGTTATTTCACCAAAGCTGAATGGGAACAAAGACACTTCACAGCTCCAGATACACATCAATTTAATAATGTCTGATTTCTTCTGAAAAAAAAAAAAAAAACCAAACAAAAACCAAATACTCCAGCAGACTGGGAATCTGAATGGTCACAATAGGTTCAGCTTTCTGAAAAACCTGTAACTGAGGTCTGGAAGGCAAAAAGAAGAATATATTTATTTCTGTTTCAGTGCAGCTGAGGTATCTAGAATTGGAAACAATTGCTACTGGCATGTTTCACCTCCTGGCTTAAAGAGGTGAAAGGTTAAAAAAGCCTAGCCTGAGTGAAAGGAATTCTAATTGCTTTTGGTACTTTAGAAAAAACCTCCTCACCTTGACCATGTGGTCTGTAACAAACTCCAACCACACTATTACCCATATTGACCTCTTGTCTCATCCTGACCAAAAAGCTTTCAACCCACCTGTCATCCATCCAGTACAACACCTTTGTACATTTGACTTGCTTCTTCAGAGAGAGGGCAACTCCCTGACCCTCATCTTCCCTGCTTGTCTTTCCTGAAGAGCCAGTATCTGTCCATTGCAGCACCCCTGTCTGTGAGTGTCCCACCGTGTCTCAGCTACTCCCACAGCATTACAGTGTGTCACCTAATGAGGTGCTCTAGTTACTCCTGTTTCTTTCTCAGGCAGTGGGTACTTGGGCATGTACATTTGAGACTGGTGTCCTTTTTCCCCAGTTTGCTATTCCTGAGGTTTCTTGTAATGGTCTTTATGCACTCCTTGCTTTTCAACTTCATCAACTATTCCCTCACTTAACTGTGTGTTTTCATCTCTGTCATTATTATTCCCAGCTAAAGTTCTTCTCGTGAGCTTCACAAACCTGTTGATAGAGATGATTTTTCTGTGTTTAGTCAGGCACAGCCCATCTCTTCCTGGCAGTCACCAGTCGTCAGGCAGCTCTAACTGGACTCCAATGCCCTTCACCCTTGTGTCCAGACCCAATTAGTGCCCCGATATCACTGCAGAATTGTCATTGGTGCCCACATAGATGAGCAGCAAAAGGCTTAGTTCGAGAGTTGGACCAGTACCAGTGGTCTCTCCACAGCATTCCTGATCCAAGACCCTGTCAAGCAGCAATGCCAGTCAGCAAGTCAGATTGTAGATGGGGACTTCCGTCACCCACAGTCAGGAATCTCCCATAACCACCACCCATTGTTTTCTCCCAATACAGGTGTGTAGTTGAGACTTGGCCCACCATGGTACCTACCCGGGAAGAAGTTTATTGTCCATGTGTGATACAAAGACACTAAACTCATTCTGCCGTTGCAGCTTTGGGTGGAGAAGGAGCTGTCCACCTGCTACCAACATTCACGTGCTCCTAGCTTTCACCGCCCCAGGAGTCTCCATTTTCCACCTGAATGAGCACAGTCTCTGGCTGTTCCTCCTTCTGTGCAGCTTAAAACTTGGGTTCATATCTCTGCAGGGTCTCTTCAAGGATCCCGTCAACCTCATTTTCATTTCTGCTGGTGCTACACAGTCTGTTCATCTCCTCCAGAAGGTTTTTTTTCTAGGTAGCACAGCTTCTCAGCCAGAGCACAGATGCAGGCATGTGTACCTTTTTAACTTGTTTCAGTGGGAGACCTCTTGGTGCCCTGCAGCTCAGGCTTTGTCTGAGGGGAAGTCTCCAATGTGCTGGGATGGTTGCTGTGGTTGAGGCTTGTGTTTTGTGCCCTGTGGCACATCACAGCATATTGAGCAGTCCTGTGCTGTCCTCATTTGCTGCTGGCTCCCTTCCATATGCCCCTCTGCACAAACTGCTGTCCAAATCACTGCATTTGTGCATTTATGTTTGCCGTGCTCATGTTTGCTGGTCACCCATCACTTTAGCCTGCAGGGGTACTGGCTAAGTGTACTGGGGGATGCAGATTTTGCTTTGGCTAGGTTTATCAGTTTACCAACATCAAAATGACAGGCAGAGAAAAAAGCACTCAAAAATTACTGCAGAGAAAGATTTTTTTTTTTTTTTTTTTTAAGTAAAAATGACATGTTAAGAGTTCACTTTTAACATACTGGCACAGATCAGCATATTTGCTTTTATGTTTAGCTCTGCTGTCTAGCCCCTCATTGTTTAACATCTGGGTTTGAGAATTTCAGATTTCCCCTTTGGAACCACCACAGATTTGCCAATCCTCAGAAAAATCTTTTTGAAGATCTGGCTGCAGAGGGAGATACCAAGGAGTGTTCTGCAGAGTACTTGAAACTGCAGAATCACAGAATCACGGAATTGCTGCAGGTGGGAAAGGCCTTCTGCAAATCATGCAGTCCAATCCCCTTTTCCCAGAGAAGGGTAAGATACTGCAGATCACTCAAGGCCCTGCTCGGCTGGGTTTCAAACAACAGAGACTCCACAACATCTTGAGGCACCTCATTCAGTCTTTGACCACCCTTGTAGTAAAAGTGTTCTTATGTTTAAATGCAATTTCATCTATTTCGGTTTGTCTCTGTTGGCTCTTGTCCTGTCACCTGTCAGAAGTGTGGCTTTAAATTCTTTGCTGCCCCTCATCAAGTGTATATGCAGACTGATAGGGTGCCCCTGAGTCTCCTTTTCTCCAGGCTGAACACTTCCAGCTCTCTTGTCTTGACTATCGCTCCAAGTCCTCAGTCAACCAGTCCTAGGATGTCCATGTCTCTCTTTGTTGGAGAGCCTGGACCTGGACTCAGCACACTAAATGTGACTTCAGGAGGGGGAAGGACCACCTCCTCCCTCACAGGGTGTGGTGAATCACCACCTCAACCTGCTGAAAATGCTTTTCCTAATGCAGGCCAGAAGGCTCTCTGCCACAAGAGCACTTCTCCGTGATTCCACTGCCATCAGATTGGGTAAAGAAGTTAGTCCCTGGGAGAGCTCTGGTGGGCATAAAGCTTGTTTTCAGTCTTTGCTGTCTGGAAATATAGACTGTGAGACTATGGAAGGGAGATGAAGAAGAAAGAGAACACCCATAATCTGGTGTCTGGTGTCCGTGCATAACACAAGCAGGGTGGAGGGACCATTCAACAGAAGCTCCTAACCTGAGAATGTGGGTACAGGGCCCCTTTAAATCCCCTGGGTGTGCTCTACGTGCCATGTGAGACAGAGGAGGGGCTGCATTGCATAACGTGCTGCCAACTCATACCGGTGTATGAGTAAAACAATAGGATCCTTACTATGTTGGGGCCTGTGCCACACAGTGTGCGGAGGGAATGCAAGCATGGCAGAGAATATTGCCAGCCTAGGCACAAGCTGTACCATGACAGCTGGTTACCGTGCCAGGCATTTAGTGCATTCATGCAGATGTAGCTACAGAAACAAAATTCAAGTGCGCATTCAAAACATTTTATCATTACCATCTCCAATTTAGTTGTATCTTTCGTCAAAGAGTGAACAGGTCCTAACATAACTTCCAACGTTTAGTCAATAGAAACTGATTTGTCTAAAAGTATGAGCACAATTTATTTTAGATGCCAACGAGGGTTTCTGATTGGAAAGGAAGAAATTTTTTTTTAGATAAGATCAGTACTACATTGAATTAGGTGATCTGTTGTATCCTATGGTACCAAATAAAAACCATTTTTTTAAAGTAAAGTACATTTCTTTAAATGGCAAAAAATCATGATGGATTTTAAGAAACATTCCTCAATGAAGGGTGATCAGTAGGCAGCATATCTAAGACCCAAACATAACAAACATTTTCAGATGAAAAAGTAATACATTGAATTTGACTGAAGGGCACGGGTAAGCTGGAAAAGCTTGAGTTTGTGTATAGTCAGCCATGCTAGCTAAATGCCAGAAGGGAATTCCTGAGTGAGCATACTAATTTCTTCATGGATTTGCAATGATTTATTTCTTATAGAATTGCTTTTTTTTGTTTGCTTATTTCCACATAAACAAGCAATGAATAACTGTTCTTTTTTTATTTTTAACTTTCAGTCCCTATGGATTGGTGCGGCTAAATTACTTGGCAAGTATCCCATTGCCAATTCAACATGGCTGTGTACTGTACTATTGTTTCTGCTTTTGAAAACAGAAAATAAATCTCAAGTCAAAAACATGCAATATTTAGACAAGATGTAAACAAACTGCTGTGATTTATTGGAAATGCCTTCCACAAGAATAATCCCAGGCATCCCATATGTAGGTGTTTAAAGGGAGCATACATCTGGCTGCATTAGTCTTTAGTTTATATATTTTTCCATGACAAGTTTCCCACAGCCGGTTCTGACTGGCTGCATTCAGTCTAAGATAAAGGGCTGGGCATTTTAGACAACTATTACAGTGTATGGAAATTGCTATTTGTTTGTATTAATAAAATGTAGTCTCCATTTAAAGTCCGGAGGAAGACATCTGCAGGACCACATTTATTTTTGACTAGTCTGAATCTATGATTAACTTGGCAATATTTACATTAATGTGAGCTGCTGATCTTGTCCATGCTGATGGCAATTCTTATCGAGCATCAGTCTTGCCTACTGTGTTAGAATACTTCCTTCTGAAGATGGATCACGTTTTTTTTTTTTTTCTTAAGTGACTGAAAGAAGCTAAAGCACATTTGGTGGGGTGCCTCTTTCATATTGGCTTGTTCACTTAATGGTGTGTCTTCAAAGTGTCTTTTAGCACAGCTGGAGATATAGTCCATGTTAACAGGATTTCTCTGTTTTTTGAAATGTGGGACAACCTATCTGAAAAAATAGATCAGAACTCTTCAACATTTTTTTAAAGCAGGTTTCAGGAGCTGGGAAGGAAACCATGGAGGTGAAAAAGACTTTTATTAAGCTGGTTGCCTATTTTTTTGATATTTCTTATAAAGCAGCTATTATGTATTGACAATAGCATTTTCAGTTCTACAAATCAAAATTATTTAATATCTTTATAAATCTGACAATTGTTTGTGAGAATGTAAAAATCCTGTCATCTTTGATGAAATGTTAACTGTTTGTTGAACTAAATGTTAACTGTTTGTTGAACTAAGACTAGAGGGGAAAAAATAAGATCCTTCCCGAAATAAGCAAATGTTTTTGGCACATTTTTAAAAAATCTGAGTTAAAAAGGAACTGACGTGTATTTGAGCATCTAAATGTTCACATTAGTATACAATATAACAATCTTCTACAGTATTGTTTTTTCATAATTAAGAATATATAAGTGTAACAAAATCAAATATTCCATAACTGGAAACACTTAAATCAGGGCTTATGATGAATATTCAATTCTTTACTTTGTGCATTTCTAAACATTTTTTTTAATATCTAATAGGATTATTTGGACTGGAAATTTTTCTTATAAATTAATCCATATAATGCTTTCTAGTCTAAGCTAGATGTGTATGTTGTCTCTACAGTAATTTCAGAAAGAAATCAGAGGGAATCATTTGCCTTTAGACAGTTAGCCTGGAGTAGATGTTCAATTTTCACATGACTAAAGCAAAGTAAGATAAAATGTTACTTTTTTAAAAATTACTATTATTATTTCTACTCCCCCCCACAAACACCTCCGAATTTCATTTCTTCACAGACCAAAATAGTGTTTTAAAAAGAAATCACAATGTCATAGGGAAGGAATTATTTCTAAGTATGCTTTCTGTCTCACTTACTGAAGAAGTTGGATTTTCAGTAGCAAATATGGTAGGGGACTACAAGGAGAAAATAAAAAGTGCTTACAATTTCAGGTTTGACAAGTGAACTAGCAGCTTGCTTGGAGATAAGCAAATTCCAAGAACCAAAATGTGTACATCACAGAAAACCTGTTCCTCCCACCTTAATATAAACACTGTTGTTTGATCATCTCTCTAGATTTCACTGCTTATCTTGCTGGAGGCCTCATTGTTGCTGCCAGCACAGGCAGTACATATTATGTGAAACATAATTGGGCTTGGCAGATATTTTGTGTTATTGACATGACATGCATTCTTTGTGTGGTTCAGGAGTATTACTCCACACTTAGTGTGATCTTATCCCAGGGACTGAAAACTTCTGCAGCTGAAGCACAGCAGTGTCCCTCTTATGGCATATCTTCTAATTCAGGGTAGTCAGGAGGGATCCTGTTGATGATTCCTGAGACTGCTGCAAAATGGTCGAATGAACAGAAAGTAGAGCAAAGTGGAAGATTTGCTTCAGTGGCTTAAGAGAATTCAAATTCTCAAATGGATATCAAGCCCTTATCGTGTGCTGCATGGTCAGTTTGGAGGCTGGGACTGAAAAATACTGGAAAATTGAAATGTTCGGAAATAACTATGTACAGTCTTATTACTCATCAAAATAGTTTCAAGTTGGCTGCCCACAACTGTTTGATGATCTTAGCCTTATTTTCTCTATTATTTGCAACTAAAGAAAGACATTAGATATAATAATACCTCTTGGGCTTACCAGTGAGTATTGAATTACGTATTAATAATTTCTAAAGGAATTTTTATGTTTAATTACAACATCAAAATTACACGCTTTGATATCTTCCACCTTAGTCACGTGAGCAAATGCAGGACAAATTTTCCCCATCCCAGTCGAAATTAAACTCAAAAAAATCATTTAAAAATCCTGTGTAAGAATTTCTGATCCTGTTGAAGCAAAGATTTGCATTTGTTGGGTTGAGTATGTACAGAGGATAATTTCACTAAATGATATATAATCATCTACCATGTATAGAAAGAGGAGCACAATGATCTGAATTTCCTTTTTGTTTAAAGCTTTTGCTTTCCTAACACTATTCCTACATAAGCAGCTGACAGAGTTTCAATTCAAGTTTTATGGTTTTTTCCACACTGTTTGTTTATCTACTAGCAAACATATATATATTTATATATATGTGCTACATCACCTGCTTACAAATATAGACACAGATGTTCAGACACAACATTTAAAAAACGTCTGTTATTATTTTGGTTTATTAGGCTATATGCAGGCATTTTGTAATAAGATTACAAAGATAATTACAGAATAATTTTCTTTTTAACTATAATTAGCCTATATTTCAAGTTAATCATGATACATCTTCCAGAATGTTTACATTGTCAGAAACACACACTGATAAACTTCAGATCTAGGAACATAGCTAATTGCCCTACGCAAAAAAAAATATTAAATGTTCCTGTGTTCTTGTTCTTTAATTATAGTGTCTTTCTTCTTTTTTTTTTTTCTGTGAATTGGTGTAGATACTTTCCCCTGGAGGCAAGTGAACAGTTAAAAAGCTTTGAACTCAGTGTTTTTAAGGCTCTTAATAGGATTTCCTAAATATTCAAAATTAATATGTGCAAAGCAAGCTTACCAGGCAAATTCTCTGCAACCCCTGGCAAAAACTCTTGGGGTTTTGTGTGTATTTTGTAAACTGGTGTAGACTCAGAAAAGGTCAACCACTTGACATTCTTTGACTGTACAGCAAATTATTCTGCAAGGTTTCCCTTGTCACTCAATGTGAAAAGGCTATCAATTCAAGAAAATGTCTTCAGTTTCTCTCGATGCACATGAAATCTGAAAAAAAATTTAGTTTGCAGATTCAGGAAGGGGTTTCTGGTGAAAGCTTATGCTTCTAAAGAATACAGCACATTTCCTCAGTAAAAAAAAAAAAAAAAAAAAAAAATTGTGAAGCTTATCTCAAGTGATTATTTTGTCTGGCCTTCTTTTGCAAGCATAAGGAAAAGGAAACTGTCAGGTTTATATATTTCCAATAAGCACCTGGAATGCCAAAAAACTGAAAATCAGTGGTTTTGATTTTGTGATACAAAAACATGGCTTTTACCATGATTTTGAAGTCAAACAGAACAGCTGAATGCAGATTATCCCTACTACTCTGCAGCAAGGTTCAGGGGGAACAAAGCAGCAAGCATCATATACGAATGCACAGGCACAGCTCCAAAAAAGGCAAAAACTGTAGCAGAATTAGAGCTGATGTGTTTTCTAAACAGGAGGCTGCTCTGGTTAACTTAGCTCTTACCTAATTTAAACTGTGAGTCAGAGGAGGTACATGGCCTTTACATGCTTCTTGCTGTTGCAATGGGATCACTCACGCCTGGCTGTATGACACCGGATCATAAAGAGGAATGAGCAGGAAGAGTTTCTCACTGGCACTGAACTGTCCCTTTTTCCCTCTGCATAGATGCATGAGCTCTATGGCAGCACTGCACAGGTACCAACACATTTGAGAAAAAAAGACTGATTTTACAAATCCCATGCATCTATAACCCTTATTACCATGGAACAGAGCCATGAGTTTTCCCACTATTTTGAATAAGGTTATATAGAGAATAAGACCGTTCTCTCTCAAGCAGAGGATGGAAGATGCAGTTGCCTGGTTGACAGATCCAAGCAGAATCCTCCCCTAATAAAGTCTGTACTTCTTCCTCTGTCAATTTATTCAATTTTTATTTTTAATTTTCATTAGTGAAAACGTTTTACTTTTTCTCATGAGGATGAATAATAAGGAGAGAGAAAATCATGACACTCTTCTCCCACATGGAACAGTTTTCCACAACTGCTAGACTTGCCAGATTTATTGCTAATATACTTCCACCTGTATAACCACTGAAAAAGTAAACTGGAGATGAGGGAAAACCTGCTGCTACCTGGCCTTTTTTTTCTCCTACACATGGATAATACTATCATTCCACTCTAAATTCCACTCTAAATTCAACTCTATCAGAGATCTTGTACTGCTGGTAATACTCTACCTACTTGTATTCCTAACCCTCTACTAGAGAGAAAAAAGCAAGTATAAGGATATAAAATGATTCAGATAAGGTCACCCAGGAGGTCGGTAGCTGACATGAGGCTGTCATCTGGATCTGGTGTCCACTGCAAGTTATTGCATTAGAGTTTCAGTTCAGATTAAATATGGTCCAGTCCATATCCAGTGACCAGATTAGTGCTCATCATAAGTGAACCCTCTAAAGCTGCACAGAGTTGACACTAGGCAACAAACATTTCTCTCTACAGATTCATTTCTATTGCAAATCAGAAGATGTTAATATATTTGTTGGTTCCATGCACTCAGACACACCAAATAAAGTCACAAACCTCCCCATGTAAACCACAGCATGAAAACAACAAATATATATATATACACACATATATATGTGTGTATATATCCTACATACTAGGTTTGGGTTTTGTATTTATTGCTAGTCAATTCAAATCCATAATCTAGTGTAAACTTACCTTTTCAGCCAGGATTGCCTCTGGTAAAGGTCTAGGAAATGTTGTTTTCTCTCCTCGCTCTGTTAGTAGAGAAACAGAAACTTCCACAGAAAGATTTCGAAAATTTTAAGAACTAACTCATTAATTGTGTTCCATCTTCTTATTTCCAAAGCACAGAGAGCTTTCCAGTGATTAAAATATATCTATGAGGGAATAAAGAAAAATGTTAAAATTAAGCATGATCTTTTATCATCTCCTTCTCTTAACATTTTGTCTGTGACTTGCGAAGCTTTGAGACATTTGCATGAGGATATTTCAGGCTATGCATTATTGCACCCTAAGCAACTGTTATTCAACCTACACAAATTTTAACTTTGAAAATCATCTTTACTATTAATATCCAGTCTATACTGATGTATTGGGTTTGTGTGGTTTTGGTAGTGGTGGGGGTACAGGGTGGTTTCTGTGAGAAGCTGCTAGAAGCTGCTTCCCCCATGTCTGGCAGAGCCAATTGCAGTCGGCTCCAGGACAGTCCTGCTGCTGGCCAAGGCTAAGCCCATCAGGAATGATAGCAACACTTCTGTATAATACATTTAAGAAGGAAAAAAAAGTGAATGGGCGTAGGTAATTGTGGCCAGAGAAGAGCAGAGTGAGAACATGTGAGAGGAGCAATGCTGCAGACACCAGGGTCAGTGGAGAAGGACATGAAGGAGGTGCTCCAGGCACCAGAGCTGAGATACCCCTACAGCCCATGGTTAAGGTAATGGTGAGGCAACTGTGCCCCTGCAGCCCATGATGGTCCATGGGGATGCAGAGATCCTTCTGCAGCCTGTGGATGAGACCCACGGAGCAGGCAGATACCTGAGAGGAGGCTGTGAACCGTAGGAAACCTGTGCCAGAGAGGCTCCTGCCAAGGATCTGAAAACCTGTGGAGAGAGAAGCCCTGGCACAGGTTTCCTGGTAGGACTTGTGACCCTGTGGGGGACCCATGCTGGAACAGGCTGTGTCTGAAGGACTGCACCCCATGCAGTTCATGGAGAGCTGTTGCCCGTGGGATGGACTCACATTGTAGAAGTTCGCACAGAACTGTCTCTCATGTGAGGGACCCCCCAGTGGAGCAAGGGGAGGACTCCTCACCCTGGGCAGCAGCAGGAACAACCTGTGATGAACTGACCATAACCCCCATTCCCCATTCCCTGTCATTCCCTGCCACTTGAGGGGAGGAGGTAGAGCTTGGGAAGGAGGGAGCGGTGGGAGGAAGGTGTTTTTTAAGACTTATTTTACTTCTCATTATCCTGCTCTGATTTTGTTAGCAATAAATTAGATTAATATCCCAAAGCTGAGTCTGTTTTTACCATGACGGTAATCAGGGAGTGATCCCTCCTTGTCCTTATCTCAACCCGTGAATCCTTCATTATATTTTCTTTCTCCTGTTCGCTTACAGAGGGGAGTGATAGAGCAGTTTTGGTGAGTGCCTGACGTCCAGCCAGGGTCAACCCACTACAACTGAATATTAACTGATGTCTAAATTAGATACTGACTTTAAGAAGAGATAGAATATATATTCATTATTAGTTTGTATATGTTCTGTTAATTAAAAAGAAAAAATACATAATATTTTAAAACATTTGAGTATCTAGAGTAAATTTCAAGGTTACTTTTACTGGGAAAAAGTCCTTTTAAGATGAGTTTTGTTAACTTCAAAAGACACATAAGATCCTAGATTAATTTTAAAAAAACCCCACAAGTTCATAAAATTGAAATGTTTTATTCTATATCTTATACAGTATTTTCCTTGGGAAAATAATTTTACTGTAACTTGAAAATTTTAAATATTTGTGCATGAACAAGATATAGTAAAAATATGTCAGATAAAAATTAAATAAATGCAAGTGATGAGATTTATCAGATCACTGAAAAAATATATTATGAAACTAAGCTTTCATGAAAACAATAGCTACTGAAATCCACACGGAGTGAAAAAGATGTCAATACCAAAAGTGAGTAGCATACATTCAACTGAAAGGGAAAACACCAGCAAAAATTCAGGAAAAAATGTGCTAGTGGCTTTCCTATTATTCATAGACTGACATAAATACTGCTTTCGCAATTCCATCTACACACAAAAAGATTTGTCAAAAGACTGACTAATTCACTAAAAGATACAAATGAGTGCAAAGAGAAGAGAGCCATGTCATTTCCTCCTCGTTTGCCATTTCATCCTTCTGAGAAGGTTATCCTCATCAAGAGACTATAACAAGATTAAATGCCATCCCTTTTAGTGTTTAAGACAGATGTGACACATTTTCAGCTTAGAAAGAAAATGGGCTGACCGTTTCAGCGGGATGGAGATTCCCTGAGGGACAGGATCTATTAAAACAGTTGACAAAATAAAAGATTTGATGGCCAGAAGCGGAGGCACATACAAGAAGTGCAATATGCACTATTTTTCCTATGTGCAGAATCACGTTGGCAAGAGGCAGTGTCAGCCCAGCCTTAAAGGTACTGGTATGTTATAGACAAAAGGAAGGTTATGAGTCTGAGCAAAGCCTGCACAGCTGAATTTCACACAGCTGTGGGTTACTCCTATCTCTTCTTTCTAGTGAGGCTGAATCGGGCATTGCAGCATGAAATTTCTTGTCCGGCAAGGTGAATGTTGTACACACGCAGGCAGAAATGTAGCTTTATGAAGGATAACGAATAGTTTATTTCTAAACAATTTATTTAAATAACATATGGAATATTGTAAGAGATGGAGTTCTTAAAGCAGATTACTGAAGTACTTGTAATTGCCTGCCTTTGGTGCTCACTAGGGTATGCACACATTTCTTCTTCTTAGGAGATACATCTAGCATAAGAATTCAATAGATTTGGAAAGATCCGTTCCCCTAAATCTAAATTTAACCATATATTAAGCGCAAGTGTACCTGGAGATGTTCATTCCGACATGTAAATTAAGAAAATTAATTAAAATAATTATTATATATTTATAATTGGTATAATAATATATAATATAAAAATAATTATCGTATAAACATAAAATTATGGAAATTAACCAGAATGATTTATGTCTATTATGTAAATTATATACAGAAATGTAGGTCCAGAGGAAAGTGAAACCTGAGCTGTTTACACTTTTAAAGATGTACATGTTACTATGAACATATTCCTGCTCTATGATGCTTTTACCTATTACTCTACTGCAGCCTCAGCTATGGAGTTTATGCCAGTATAATTTTATGACCAAAGTATTATACTGCCAGCCAAAATAAGACCTCTAACCCTTTAACTGAGGCTTTTAATTTGTGTGTCTGAAGAGGTAATATGAGGCAGGGCATAGAACATTGAAAAATAGTTGCAGAGCAGGTGCCTAGGTTTTTATATAGCTGACGGTATGTTTTAGCCATTAGCCAAGACAAAAATCCTGCCTGTTTAAATTTCCTCTCTGACTCATGGACCATAATTAAAAGATTCAGTCCCACACCTATTGAGATCAGTGAAATGACTACCAGTAATTTCAGAGGCCAGTGAATTAGGACCTAAATTCTCTCCTGCTCTCCTGGGACAAAGGGCCATATGGCAGGCTGACTGCTCTTGCTCACAGTCCTGCCTCAGAGGGAGAAGAAAAGGCTGTGTGATCAGACGTGGGTACTCTGCACCTGCTCCTTTCTTTTTCAGCATCACTTCAGAGTGGAAGCTGCTTTCATGGTTGTTGAGTATAGGAAGTGGGAGAGAGAAAGAGAAATAATGGCTAGCTGTATCTTTTCAGTGTCATCACAATAATTTGCGTTTTATTCAGAGATACAGAATACACAGCTCAGATTTCCTGAAAAAATGATAATTCTTTTGGTTTTGCCTTGTGGTTGTAGCTGAAATGTTTTATTTTCTATGTGTTTCCATTGACTTCAAAGAATTTAGCTTTTGTCCTAATTCTAATGCTGAGTTATTTGGTATTTTCTAATTCTTCAGCTGCATTTTTTAATTCTGAATTTGCTAGTGTTTTCTTGCTTTGAAAAATAGCATAATATGTCATGATTATGATAGCAGAGATTTTTAATGGCTATGATTCTATGTAAAATATTTCACTATTATACCTGATGACTCAATTTCTGCTTTTTATGCAAGATGTCAACATTGATTAATCTTAATTTAAGGAAAATACTAGAGTTCTAATATTTAAATGAAATCTAGTGCTATAAGACTTACTGCATGTAGAACAAGGTGAATTAGTCACAGAGTATTATTTTCTGAAATATATTATTTAATGCCACAAATTAAGTATTGTAGGGCAAGATACTCTTAGGATTTTATTATTCTACCTGTTGAATCAATGTTGCATTTGATTGATATAATACAGGTTTAAATCAGCATAATAAAAGTAGCAACAAAAAAAACTCTAGGCCATCTTATATTTTAGATTAATTATGTACTTGAAAGAACACTTTGCCAAATATTACAGGGACTCAGATGATATTAGGTGAAAGCTGCTAGTGAAAATATGCATTTAGTAAGCCAATCATAAAATTATATGGCACAGAAAGTTTAGATATCTGTATTTCCTTCACAAAGCTATTATTTTCCTAAGTAAAAACTAAAATGCAGAGGAGTTTAGGCTTGCAAATTATTTTTGAAAAAAACAATGATTCCCCCAGAAAGACTCCAAACCAAACACAAAACTAAACCACAGAATTATGCCTAAACAATAGGCATAATCTTGAAGATATGCAGCAACATGAATTTAACAAAGTGACACAAAACCCAAAGGGCAACGAAATTCTGTTAAAATGCTGTAGGGTAAATAGTTCTATTTACATATATCCTTAGTTATGGGAGATGCAGAACCTGCCTGTGGCAGCTTTCAGAAGGGATTTTGTTTCAGGCAAATAAAATCCACCTTTAAGTTTTGAGTTGATGTTGGGGAAGATGAAATAG
>VWZT01011968.1:0-54502 GCA_013397055.1 Pachycephala philippinensis
TCTTTTAATTTCTTAGAAACTCTGGGGCTGCTTCACTGCCTTGTTTATGGCTCTGTCTGTGGAGCAGAAGTCAGCCTGGACAGATTTAAAACCTTCTAGGGAACAAGAGAAAACCCTGAAGAGATTAGTCTTAAACTGGAAAAAGCTGTGGCAGTAAACGTAGGAAATGACTGTCAGCGTCTCGTATATGCTGTGTGATCAGTTGTGCTGGGCTGACTGTCCAGAAATGACAGGCTGGGAAATACATCCCCGTGTCTCAGCAAGTTCCCAGGACTTTACATTTTAATGTTGCTCTGCGTCAAAATATGTCTTCTCTGCTTTGCTTTTTGTCGGGTTTTTTTTTGGTGTTTTTTGTTTTTTTGTTTTTTTTAGCTGGCGATTAGATGGACAGGTTTTAAACAGAACAACATGTTTTTGGCAGAAAGGACATCATAACAACCCAGGGAACTTTTAAAAAAAGTTGGAGGCAGTCGTGCTGCCGAGCAGCTGCTGTATTTCACTCCAGAAGTGCTATTTCCAGCGGCTCAGGCACTGCGGTCTCGCTATAGGTGCTTACGTTTCTGACATGTTTTCAAGGTTTCTAGAGATGAAAGTGCGTTATGGAAACAGCATCATTAGTTTTCATAGCCTTCACCGCCCCGGCTTTTTTTGGTTTTGTTTTCTAATCTTCTGGTTTTGGCTGTCTTCAGGTGAAGTAAGGATGAAAGCCTTTTGGTTGTTAGCCTGGCCTTTAGGAGAAAAATACAGCCAGGGCCCGATCCTGCATTCCAGGCATTCTCCAAAATCTTCTTGGCTGTTCTGCAAGCTTTGAGAGTGCACAGAAAGCAGAACTGGCCCGTAATGTGCCTGGATCTATTTGCCTCTAACAGTCCCCTCTTAAAAAGCCTCTGGTTACATCGAGTGACATTGTTCCTTGTCAAAAGAGATGGGAAACAAGCGTGCTGGCTGTTTTCTGCTGAGGTAACTGGCCCACAGCAGTTGCTAGGGGTTCATTGTTGGCTTTTTCCCTCTCGTTTAAGCCTTTATTTAAGTTATGGTTTAGTTCTATTCCCAGGGAAATATATGGATATTTTGATACATGGCTTCCTAGTTCTTGCAGGCATTTAAAGAAAACTTGAACATTTTAATTTTTTTTTTTAAAGAAGTTCACCAACTGCTTTTGGTGCATGCAGAGCATGCCAGCTTTTCTTAGAAAAACACATGCTGCAGTCCAGATTTCCCTCACAGCCCCATTCTTCAGAAGTTTAAGCTGGAATAATACAGACATTGGAGGGAGGATCAGAAACCAGCTGAGGGCAAGTCTTCCTTTCTGCACTGTGTTTCTCAAGGCAGTCACCAATTTTTGGTGCAAGATAGAAACAATCAGCTTGGGTGAATTCTTACCAGATGCCAATACTAATTTGTAAGAAGCAGATGGTGCTTTCTGTTTCAAAACTGGAATAGCTCAGCTCTGGGACTTCTGCTGGGGGAACTTGCCATCAACACAGGGATTAAAAAAAAAAAAGTGTGTTAGAAATAGTTCAGCTCTTCTGACTCTTCGCTTTTACTATAAGACATGATTATAGGCTAAGGTCACAAAACAGAGCCAGTAACCTCTGTTTGAACTTCCTCGTGTTCAGCACATGTGGGTATTTCATTATCGGTTCGGAGGCATAGCTGACTGACAGGACACACATACCAGGAAAATGTGCAATCTTACTTTTAAGTCTTTCAACCCGTCCCTGTTTCCTCCATGTGCGTATGAAGGAGGAAGCCATATCTTTAAGAAATATGGCTTTCCCCCCACTCTTCCTGTGAAATATTAATAGATGCTGCCAGTGGGACAGAGCTCTTTAAGGGTGTTGTGTAAAATATCTCATGCTGTGTTCGCTGCAGCACTGATCATACAGACACCTTTTGATTTTTCTCCAGTGAAGGAAAGACAGGGCAAATTTTGGAGATGAGGCAGCAAAGATGCTCTGCAACAGCAGTTACAACCATCCTCTCGCCTGCACAAAACTGGGAGCTATTGACTATTCATGGCAAAGCGTCCAAAGCGCAGCGGCAGAGCCTGTGGAAAATGACAGCGTGTAACAAGATTGACTGGCATTTCCTTCACGCTGGGTCACATGCCTCCTAATTCACACACACACACACACAACCCCATAGGCTGATCGAATGACTTCTATCTCTGCAGTCCACATACCTTCCACAGAAAGAGTTGTTTTATTATGCACATGTACAGCTCTGTTTTCTATCAGTCACCTTGAGCGAATGACTGAGGGCCAGTGTTCACGCCATCCAGAGGTCTCTGCGTTTGCTAAGAGGCATAATCTCCGTCTGTAAGCGGTTTTTTTTTTCCCTTCGGGGAGGTGGGAAATAAAAAAATACTCAGATGTCCCTCCTGCCTCCCCCTCCCCAGGCGCCTTTCTAGGAAGTTTGCTTGTCTTAGCTGGGAAAGCGAAGGACAGTCGCGCCTGTCAGCAAGCACTGCGGTGGGCTGCGCTGGGAAAGTGGGGCTTGTTGTTTGGGGTTCTAGTGGGATTAGGGCTCACGTGAGCCGCGATTTGTGGGATGCTGCCCGCTCGGCGCCTCAGCACGGGCAGGGGGCACTGGAGCGCAGCCGCTCGGCGCGGCTCACGGCAGGTCGGGGTGCCGGGGCTCCGTGCAGCCCTCCCGGTGCAGCAGCTGGCTCGGGGTTCAGCTCACCTCAACCTCTGCCCCGGAGAGAGAGGAGCGTGGGGTGAAACAGCCACCAGCTGGCTGGCAGGACATGGTAATTAGCTCAGTGCAGTGCCAGCCTTATTAAGGACAGTGCAGGTGATGATGACGTTGGCACACTGATTCATTACATCTGGAGGGGAAAATCCGCCTAGTAAATGCTGAAGCACAGTAAATATTTTTGGCTCCTGCCAGATTGATCCTTGCATTATGCTGAACAGCCTATATTTGTAGAACTGAGGAAGTTAAAAATAAGGTTGGTGGAAAGCTACAAGATAGGGAAAGTATTTGCATTTTATGGCCACCAGCAATAAACTTTTTTCATTTGTTTCTTTTTGGTGGTAAAAATTCCAACACTTTATTTTTTTCTTCCCATTCCTTTCTTTGGCTCTGGATTTCACTGCTAGGTGAAAGCTTGTTATTTATTTTCTCTTGCCGGTAACATTCTGTAAGGGAGCTGTAAATCTGGAGCACACACGGTTGGGAAATGATATCTGACAGAATTCTTTTGCAAATATGTGGTGCAATCCTGCAAAACGCTTCAGCCCTGACAGTCCTCAGGGGGTGGTGCAGACATATCAAAGCTTGTAGCAGCCTGTGTACCCAGGGAGGCTGGATGCTCTGGACTTTCCTGTAGGCTAGAGGGCTTTGTGAGCTTCAGTTCATGGAGATAAATGATTAAACCAACTTCTGACTGTTGCTGTTTTGTTTTCCTGCACTCAAGCTCTCACCTGAACTTTGGCTGCCTGGTATATGCTGTTGGGATATCCTTAAGAGATCGTCCAGGAATGGTGGATCACTTGCTGCCTATTGATGAATCCTTTTCATCCACAAGATCTTCTCTTGGATACTTTGGGGACATGACAGCAGGTGTGAGGTCCTACCAAATGCTGCCCTCTCCCCTGTCAGAAGATGACAGTGACTCGTCCAGCTTTTGTTCTTGTTCCAGCCCTGACTCCCAGGTGCTCAGCTCCAGCTATGGAAGCACGTCCAGTGCGGAAAGTCAGGACAGTATCTTAGACTATTTATTGTCCCAGGCATCTTTGGGGAACACCACTGCATCATGGTGGGACAAAAGGAGACTTCAGCCAATAGTGAAAGAGGAATACTTTAGGTTGCCTGAATTTGCCGTGGATATGGAAGACTCAGGACCATTTCAGCCCACGCTTGAGGAAATTGAGGAATTTTTGGAGGAGAACATGGATGTGGAGCTCAAAGAAAGACCTAAAAGTGAGACCAAGGACTTGAGAGCTTGCAGCCAAGTTTCTGTTGCTTCACTGCAGCAAAAAGACCATATGTTACCCAGTGCTAGTTTAAAAGAGAGTAAAAATGAACAGTTGAACAGCTCAACAGAAGGTGGCCAAGCTTCAAATGGAGGAATGACCCTGGAGAACGGGATACCAGTTATGCTCCAAATTCAGCCTGTACAGATCAAACAGGAGTCCAACACAAGCCCCAGTTCCCAAGGACCAGCACAGGAGAACATTAAAATTGCACAGCTCCTAGTCAACATCCAAGGACAGACATTTGCCCTTGTGCCTCAGATAGTTCAGTCGTCGAATTTGAACTTGTCCTCTAAATTTGTCCGCATTGCTCCTGTCCCCATCGCCGCCAAGCCAATTGGGCCAGGAGGCATGATCCAGGGGCAGACGGGAATCATCATGGGTCAGAAATTTCAAAAGAACCCTGCAGCCGAACTCATTAAAATGCACAAATGTTCTTTTCCTGGTTGCACCAAGATGTACACGAAAAGCAGCCATTTGAAAGCCCACCTGAGGAGGCACACAGGAGAAAAGCCCTTTGCGTGCACATGGCCAGGTTGTGGATGGAGGTCAGTATTGGGCTGCAGCTCTGTCCAATCCCCCTTCCCCTTTTTGCTCACTTGACCTGACTTGCTGAGCAAGTATGTTTGTACTCTGGTTTATAAACTGTTTTTGTTGCCAGAGCTTGTTTGGTTGGTTTGACAATGAAGACCATTTTTCTTCCTGTTAGGTAACCCAGGGGTTTTGATAAATTAAATAGCACAGCATCACCTGCTGGCACCAGCAGTTTTAGTGTCTTAAAAAAATAAAAGTAGTCCATCATAATTTGTATTTCATTCTAGAGGGTCAGATTAAGCTTGTTACCACAGGTAAGACCCGGTGTTTGCATTGGTGTGGTTGCAGCACACCAGCCCCAGCAGACCGGTGGCTGGCACCAGCCGAGGCTGTGAGTAAACTGGATGGTTTAGGGCAGACTGCTGTGCACAGCCCTGGCTGGCTCCAGCTGTGTGGGACTAAACGTGGTCAGTGAAGGGCTGTGATAAGCAAGTGTGGTTAAAAGCAGTATTCTGTGCACTTTCATAGAAAATGCACTCCATCCCACTCCTTCTGAAAATGCTGGCAGTGACACTCTGGCATACTCTGGGTTTTATTCTCTGTCTTGATTCAGAAAAATGCGTGGGTGCCACTCAAAGTTGCAAAAAAGCTGTCAGATGTAACAACATAACCAGAAGGCTGAGGTGGAGTTAAGCATTGCTTGAATGAAAGATTGCAGGTTTGATTGAGAAAATGTTTTGCAGAGGGATTTTAGTTTAGTTTAGTTTATTTTTAATACAAGTTGAAAAATTTAGTCTTTTTAAAAAAATATCAACTTTTATTTTAAGGAAACTTTGACAGGTGCCTTCCTCCCTCTTCCCAGTTAGCTGTGTTAGTGGCTTGCCTGCTGGCAAGTGCTAATATACAGCACCACAAATGATGATGGGAGAAAACGTAATCTTAACTTGTGTTAATCTTGTGTTAAATTAAACTGAATTTATTTCAAATAATATGCTGCAGAGCTTCAGTGAGCAATGCCTAATGAGAAAATGGGTTGTGATCGTGGGCAACAGACGAGGTAAAAAGTAACAGGAGAGTGTTGTGTAAAAATGCAAGTATGTGAGACATGCAGCAGTTAGAGATGGCTGGGTTGGTTTGAGGGAAAAGGTCACAATGGAGCTGAACCCTCTGTTCCCCAGCTGGACCAGTCTGAAGTTTGCTTCTCAGAAGCGCTGAGGAGATTAGTTTATGGTGGCTGTACAAACTGGTGGCAATTAGTTCCCTTTTGTCCCTGCGGCACCTCTCATGAGCTCAGTTTCTTGCTTCTCAGGGTGCCCTCTCACCAAATTCAGCTGATTCGTCCCAGAAACCATGGGCTGGTTGCTCCCAACCTGCAGTAGAGGCACTTGCTGCTTTTTATTTGGTTGCCAGAGTACGTGTGCACAGGCAGCAGATGTGCCTGTGGGTGTCATGTTGGCTTTCCTTGCGCTGGGATGTGAGCACAGCTCTCCTTTCTGTGACAAATGCACGTGGCACATGAGGGTTTGTCTAATTCATGCTGAGATTTGTACCAACACTCCCAGTGACTTCTGTGGCTCAAGATCAGGAGCCTGAAGTGTTGTCTGTGGATGACCTTCTCCAGCTCTGTCTTACCACAAAGCTGGTGTTCCCCAAGATCCAAAACCAAGGGGAACATTTAGGAAAAATATTGAGTGATAAAGGATGATTAAATTTACAACAGGTGCCTCCCTTCTCAAAGTGTTACGGCTCATGGTGTGCATCAAAAGCAGGATACTGGTGGGCCAAGAGAAGTGCAGGTCCCGCAACATGAAGCACCCTGAACTTCCAGCCACCACAACTTTTTAAAGATGAGCCCAACAGGAATGAGAAATTAATCACCTTCATAATGAAGAACATGTGTCTTGTCCACAAACAGCTGCTGCAAGGGCTTTTCAAACTCTATTGCTGTTTGTCTTGTTGAATTTCACAACTTGGGCTGCAATCCCAGTCCCCAAAACCCCCAAACTTTGGAAGGGCTCTGCTATGAGAGGAGAAGTTCATAGCCAGCAGGAGAGGCTGTGTTTGGGGAGCTGCCTCCTGTGCTCACAGCAGTCCTTAGCACCAGCCTGAGATTGCTGCACATGCCCTGCACGCTGCTCCCACATCAAAGGCCAGACCCAACTGAGCATTGAATTACTCAGTCCCCTTTCATCAATAAACCCTGTTTACCTTTTCCAGAAGTTCAGTGAGAGCTGTGACTTAAGTCTCACATGACTTAAGTCCAATGCATCTGGCCACTCTCTTTGCTCCAAGGTCTATATAATCTCAAGTGAATTTAAGCACTAAAACACTGCTGGGCTCTGCTTTCCCCCTCTTTTCCCTGCATTCTTGTGTATTTATTTTTTCACTGAAGACACTTAAGATCTGATCTCACTGGAGACAGTAATTTCAAAACCAAAACAAAGTGTTGCCTAGCACAAAGTGCCTGAGCTCGGTGGCAGGGTTAAGGATTCCTCAGCTCTCTGTGCAGCCCTGCTGTGATGTTTTAAATTCACCAGGGTTGGAGTGCGTACCCAGCAAACACTTTTGCTAACCCCTAGGATGGCTGGAGAGCCTTAGCACCTCCCTGATGGAGGCTAAACCCTGGTTGCTTGTGCCCTTCCTAGGCACAGGGCAAGGGCTGTTTTGGCAGGCTGCAGAGTGATGCTCATCTGGCAGTGGCCAGTGACCTGTTGTGTTCCCTGGATGGGTCAAGGTACTGATCTGTGTCATGCCACCTTCTACCTTTGGCACCCCAGCCTCTGGTTAGCACTGCTCAGGCCAAAGAGCTGAGTTGCAGCATGGGCTGGGCTCAGCAGCTGTGTGATGGCACAGAGCAGGAGAAGCTCCTGCTTCCCCTCCCTGGCACAGCATCGTGCAAAGCTGCAGTTGCTGCAAGGCTGTGGGATGAGGCAATCGGCTTTAAATGCCCCACTGCATCTTCTGGCCGGAGGCTCCACAGGTGACAGCGTGGGACATCAGCTCTGCCTGGTTTGGCAGGGAGGGTTTAAAGGCTTGTAACACATGTGGCCAGGAGTGTGCTTGGGCCTGAGTGACCATGGGCAGTACCACACATGGGACAGGGCAGGCATCTTGCATTGGCTTTTCTTGCTCAGGCTGTGCAAGGGGATGGCAGGTGCACAGGAGCTATGCTGGTTTCTTGTAGCAATGCTCTGGGGATGGGCAGAAGGAATCAATCTAGAGCCTCCGCTCCACTCTGGAGGAGAGGTACAGCCTGAGTTGGCCATGGCAGGGACCAGGAGTACCAGGCTGAAGCTATTGACCTTTCTTGTCCTGTGAGCCACATAGGAATGTCCCCATATGTCTGGGAGACACAGGACACATTCTACACATCAGGGAGCTCTAGGATTTTTCTTCAAGGGAAATGATCAAGGAGATGTCATTACAGTCCCTTGGGGTCCTGCCAGATAGAAGGATGAAGAATGCTCTTTTAGTCGCTGTGGGATCGCCCAGATCCCTTCACTTTACTTCTGAAGGAGGAATCCTTCTGGAAATGGCAGTGACAGAATAGTGAGGTATTCCTTCGGGCTTCCTCTTTTTTTTTTTTTTAATTTTACATTCCACAGGGGATTATTTTCACTTTTTTTTGGGTTGCTCTCAGTGCCAGAATGTGCTGCAGATATTTCACTGCAGAGCCAGGCCGCCAGATTCTTCCAGCTTCCTTGTCCTAACCTTTGTGTTGTTTTTTTGTAAACACACAGACAGCTTGAGGTTTATTTCTGTGGGCTCTGTAAGTTGATCTTTCCGTCACTGCTGGGGAACAGTATTGCAACATTCCTGCCTCTTCAGCTAAGGACATCGTTATGAGGCAAAGAGTATTTTTATCGGATGAACTCATCCAAGCTCATTCCTGACGTGTGCCTCTTTCTCCCCCACCATCCATGCAATCCCCTTGAAATGCACTTGTGAAGCTCTTGTGCAGCATTAGCCGAGTCCTACTGCACTTCTGTTGCAGATGGTGACTTCAATGACCAAGGACATAGGACAAGGCAACCCAGCCACATCTACTTTTACTCCTTAGAAGTCTGTATATAAGAGGATGGCTCTTTGCAAAAGTGCTTTTCCCTCTCTGCTCCCTCTTTTCCCTGGATGTGGCACAGGTCTGTTCCTTGACCGACACTCAGTCCCCGTTGAGCCAGCCTGCACAGGCAACATCCTGCACTCATTCAGGCCCACTCACCCACAGCCCTACAAGAGCATCCCTGCAGGGATCTGGCACTGGGACTAGCTCACTGCTAAGGACTTGGGAGAAATCCCTGACCCTGCTGCTCCCAGGTCCACACAGTGTTTTTGGGAATCTATGGCTGAAAGGAGCAGGGGTGTTAGAGAAAGGAAACATGCAAGTAGAAGGCATGAAGAGAAACCTGTGTCATAGCCTGTATGAAGAAGACTCATCACAGAGAAGGAGCAGGCTGACAGTTCCATAACAACTGCCTGTTCTTCATGGAGAATTCGACTCTTCCACCACGAGGATACCAGGGCAAGGAAAGGAAGAAAAGCAAGTGAACAGGTGAAAGAATCTCCCCTAGAAATGCCCCTGGGAGAGATGTGTCCACACCGTACCTTACTCACAGTGAGTGCCTGCATCTGCTTTCCACTGGCTGAGTGCTTTCTGGGAAGCATGACTGGACTGAAGAGCTGCAGCAACTGAGGAAACCATTACCAGCTTTCCCAGTGCCTATGCCCTGGTCCCCTACTGTTGGCGGGAGATCAGAGCTAATTAAAACCTTTATATGGAAACTTAACTTTCCTTGCATGAGGGACTTATTCATAGGAGCCCAGCAGTCCTGTTTTCACCCTTTCATAAAAATAGCATATTCTCTCTGTTGGTGATGTGATATTTTGCTCCAGAAGGGCACATTTTTCTACATGTTCTTTCCCTGATTTGTTCAGCTAGTGCCCATGACTTCATTTATTTATTGTAAATAAACAGCTGATACCATTTCTTGCAAGCTCTCTTTCTGTGCTGCTCTTTGTTACTGCTCTGGCAACAAAACACTTAATTGCCCTTTGTCAGGCAGCAAATTTTTTGTACCCATCTGGACAGGGCTGTTTTAGTGTGACATTGTTAATTAACCCTCTGTCTCCCAGTCATGTCCAAAGTGGAAATAGAGCCAGCACTGCTCTTAACACCAAAGGATTAGCTCATTTGAGTTCAGTAAAGCTTCTGGGATTCATGGTGGCTATTTGGGGATTTTTCTGTGGAGATGGAAGGTGGAAAACATCTAAAATTCAAAAGACTATGGAATGCAGTTTTGGTAATTAAAGGCTCATTCTTGATTTCGATTTACCCATGCTACCTATGCAAATAACTATGCTAATGGCCATTGGGGCCCACCTGAATTTCAACTGTTGAGATGCTGAGCATCTCTGGTGCTATTAATGACTCTTCATTTAGCCTGCAGGAACACACAGAGAAGTAAATATTTCATATGGATCTGATAAGTCATGTTGTTTCTAGGTAGCTATGGTGGGATTTATCTGGAGTCCCACTCAAACTGGGTGCAGTTAGGGGGTGTCTGTTGTGCTCATGTCAGTGGGGGTTTGAAACAGACCTCGCCTGCAGGACTGTGGTTGTTGTCTCTGCTCGAGGAGTCCGTGCTTGGATTTCCAGCAGAGGGATGGTGGGAGTGAATTTGGAGGGGACCGGCAGAGGGATCAGAGCAATGCTGTTTCTGTCAAGCTGCACCCATGTTGTGGGATCTAGGGCGAGGCTGGTACAAACGTTGCCTCCGTGCGTTGCCCTGGGTCCAGGGCTGACACGGGATGAGGTTGGTAGTTGTGTGTTCCCACTGCTGCTGGCAGTGGGCTGGGACCAGCCCAGCCCTGCTGTGTGTCCCTTTCAGTTCCTGGAGTCTCCCAGTGGCCTGAGGGAACTTTTTTTAACCTGTTGTGAGAGACTTAGCGTTATAAACCACCATTTATCTGAAAAGGCTTCTCCTCTCTTGCAGGTTCTCCAGGTCAGATGAGCTGTCCCGGCACAGGCGCTCCCACTCAGGGGTGAAACCCTACCAGTGTCCTGTCTGCGAGAAGAAGTTTGCTCGAAGTGACCACTTGTCCAAACATGTCAAGGTGCACCGGTTCCCACGAAGCAACCGCTCCGTCCGCTCCGTGAACTGATGGGTCCCGCTTTCCCCTTCCCACCCAGCCATCCTACAACAGCTGATGACAGCACTTTGCTCACTGTATTTCTAGTGATAATTTATTTGTCTCCACAGAACAGTCAATGCTGTTACTTGATACCACCATGTTTGAATGCCCCACGTCCTTCAAAGATGATTTGAGAATGAAGTTCTTTTTGGGTCAGGGGAGCGGGGTTCTTCTTCCTTTTTTTTTTTTTCCTTTAAGGATATCATTTTCCTTTCCTTCTATCTGTCTCTCCTTTGCTGCTGCTTCTTTTGGAAATTACAGTGTTTTATTTTTAGCTGTTTTCTGCTGCACAGGAAAATGTAAAAGTTGCTTGCTGCTAGTTAATTATAGCCCTGGCATTCCTGAGGGCTTTGCTCATGTACAGGCCATTCATTGTGAGTTTTTATTAAGCTGCTCTATTTGTCCAGTTTGGAAACAGCAAATTCCTTTTGAAGTGAAAACAACTCCTTTGTTTTTGGGTCGCCTGAGCCAAGGCTTTGTAGGGGCTGGCCATAGGAGGAGGAACAGTGGGAGTCGGGGATGGGGGAGACAAGGCTTGGGGAGCACTGGAATGTGCCTCCATGCATCTCTGGTTCTCCCGGCTCACATTTACCTTTCCCTTGGCTAGGGCTATATATAAATATTTATGTATATATATTCATACATACATACATATATATATATTTAAGCAAAGGCACGTCCCAAGCAAACCCAGAAGCTCAGGCTGGATGGAATGGCTTGGAGTGGAGCCTTTGGAACTGTGCGCATGCTTCTGTCCTGTGCTGCCAAGGGGTGAAAGGATGCCCACGTGTCAAAGGACGCTGCTTTCCTTTGAGGCTGGTTTTCAGCATCCACTGTCTTTAGCAGAAGAGCTGTTGTCTGCACACAAAGCAGCACAAAGATGTTTGTGAGAGCCTCTGAGCTCTGTTCCTGTCTCTGCTCCTGCCCTCTCGTGTGATCTCGGGGGAGAAACGAGAGCCCCAGCCCCAGGGGTGCCCGGTGAGCACTGGGCATCCCCACATCCCCTGTGAGAGAAGGCCTGGCTGGCTGGAGCTAAGGCTCTGTTTGCCTGCTGGATGGCAGGGTCTGTAGAATGTGCCTGTACCCAGGGAGGGCGGGAGGCACCATGGCCTGGTGGGGCAGCGCTGTGAGATCGGGGTCTAGGGGTGACCCTCAGTGCTAATCCTCTCCCTCCCGACAGCCATGTCAGAGCTCCATGCAGCTGGGGTGGGCGAATGGGTGAGAACAGTAGCCAAAAGAAACAAATTTGTGTGATAGCTGGCTAAGAAGGGAATTTAAGCAAATAATCAGATGGTAGCAGGCAAGTGATTTCATTTGTGTTTCTTCTTGTTTTGTTTTTCCTTTTGAACTCTGGCAATTGTAAGAAGCTTTAGAAGAAAATAGAATTCAGTAATTAGGAATGATTTTATAATGGATGTTGCATTTCCTTTCCATTCGCAGATGGCATCTGTTTGTCTTTTCTGTTGGCAAAATGGGAAGTAGGAAAGTGTGATCCTAGTGCTAGGCAGAGCAGGAGCCCGCGCTGTGCCAGAACAGCAGGTCTAGCTAAAGTGAATGCATTCCTTTTGTCCTCTAGAAATTAATATAAATGAACTATCATCTATTGACTGGTTTATATCACATCCTATGAATGTATGTAAATAAAACTGTACATAGATGCATATCTATATAAAATATCTTTTAATAACATATCAAATTTGTGTAAATTGGAAACAAAAATACCTATAAAGCCAGTGTACATAAGTTACAATTCTGTATATTTTCTTTTGTTCTTCATAAAAATATATTTACTTTGACAATAAAATGAAAATGGAAATTTTAAATCCCTCCTTGAAATTATTATTCATTAATTTCCTTTATAGCCAGCTCTGTAATCAGGACAAGAGCACTTGAAATTTTGATTCACCTGGATGTAAATTTTCAGGTGCTGTGTAACAGGGAGATGATGGAACAGTTCTGAAGTTATCTTCAGTTTTTCTCATGTCAGAAATTTCTCAGAAGGCGCGAGATGTCTCAGCTCTCTCTTCGCTGGAGCCCTCACGCCTCGCTTGGCAGCCACGCTGGGACACAAACACCTTCCGTGGCTCCTGACTGCTGTGGAACAGGTCTGCAGATGCAGTAAAACTGTGGTTAATAAAGTGGAGCAAGCAGGTTTTGAGGGAATTCCAGCTTTAGTGATTAGTGTGGAGGAGGAAGGGCTTCAAAGTCTGCTTCAGACTGTGACGGTGACTCACTCTGTGATCCAAGACAAAGGACTCGATTGCCATGTTCTGCCGTTCCCTTTCTTGTGAAATGGGGATAATAATGCATCACAATGATACTGTGGGACTTAATTTGTGTTTGTGTGATCCTTGGATGGAAGGAGCAAGCAGTAAGACCAGTAGTCACAGGATTAGATTGTTAAAGAAAGGCCCAGCATGAAGGAGGTCTTGGTGCCAGGGCGCCTCAGTTGGCTCTTCTGTAAATGGCACGCCTGAAAGAGCGATGTGAAGGAGCTGTGGTAGGAAGCATTGCCTCAGGCCTGAGGAGAAGACACCCTGTTCTGCAACAGCCATTGCTTCCATTTGTAACAATTGGGGCATGAGCACCATGCTCTTGTGATCTGCAAGCCGGGACAGCTCTCACACTGTGCTTTTGGTTGCTTTGGCCTCCACTGGAAGAAGAAACCAGCAACATGACTGGTGTCAAAGTCACTTCTGAGTCTCCATGGGAGCAATGGTACAGTGGGTCCAGATCTTCTCCCAGCAAGAATCATTCTGAGACTAACAGGCACTGAGGGATTAAAGTCTCTCCCTGAAGAACAGCCACCAAAAAGTGCCAGCTGATGAGCCAGGGCTCTCCAGACCCCTGATTATTTTTCCCAGAGAATCCCTTTGAGTCTGGCAAGAGGACCGAGGGATGAGGCAGACTAAGTTCTGTGCACTCCAGGTTGTTTTTACCTCCTGAGGTGTAGCCTGAAGACCAGAGTGCTCAGGACAGCGGTTTTAAGCTTTAATTAGCAAGCCTGCACCAAGAGGATCTGCAATTCCCTTCTGTTCTCACCCTATCCACTTCATCCATTAAACCAGCTGCTTTATTTTAACCAGCATCTCAGTCTCTTCCCCATCTCATCTGGAGTTCTGATATTGCTGTAAAGTTGGGCAATTCACCCTGCAAGACCTTTGGGGCAGAAGTTGCTATTTTTCTGCAAGAGGCAATACTTAAAGCTGAAGTGGAGTAATGTAAAATCCCTACTGTTGGAACACAGCAGGGCAGAAATCTAAGATCTAAGTTATGTTTTAGCCTGGAATATTTTCCATGAAATGCATATTCTTTTTTTTTTTTTTTCTTTCTCTCTTTGTTTTAATATGGGTTTTGAGTGTGAATTGTGAGGTTTTTTTCTAGTTAATACTGTAGGAAATATAAGTTTATGTAAAAGTTGCAATATTTTGCTGAAAAGATTAGAGCTGTGTTTGCTGTGAAAGCAGAGTTAGTTCTTCATGAAATGAAGGACATTTTCAGAGTTTTGTCACAAAAAACTAGAAATTTCCAAAAGAGATTTTGATGTTTGTTTTATGTGGAATTACTGGCCTGGCTGGGCTTTGCTGATTCATGAGAAAAATGTGGCCTTGCCTTAAGCCTGACTTTGTCCACCTGAAGATAAATATATATTTAAGTGCTTTGATGCCACAACTAGATAAGTTTTTTATGTCCCAGCTTCAGCAACTCTGCATGGCAAAACACAGCATGGCATGGTTATGCATATGCCTAAGTCTCATTGACTTCAAACCTCTGTAATTGGGTTTCTGAAGTGTAAATGGATGTGTGTGCAGTGGTACAGCCTTCACAAAATGATCATGATCTGGTTCCTAATGCTTACCAGAATTTTGTGTGTTTTTAAAAGGTTTATAGTCCCTTTGTCAGAACTAGTGGTGAAGGAGTGGTGTTAAGAGAGGTAAGGAGCTGTCAGCTGGGGAGGTTGTACTGGAGGTAAGGACTAAGCAGAAGGAATAGGAGTAAATTGATCTTTCTCTAAGGTGACCTGACTTCTGTGACCTGTGACTAAACATAGTGCAGTGGAGTGATGTGTCTGAGACCACAGAGCAACACAGAGGGGAAATGGGAGCGGAACCAAGATGTCCCGAATCTCCTTTGCCCCAGACAGTGGCACAGACCACACGCCAGTAACACGCAGTGGGTTACAGGAGGCAAAGAGTAATAGGACACGTGAGACATCAGATAAGCAAAGAAAGATAAAGACGGGACATAGGTAAAGTCAGGTTGCACTGATAATGTGTGCTTTTGGAAAGGATGCCAAGGGGAGAGGAACGAGATCTTGCTTGCTGGTGTGCCACACGTGGGAGTCACCAAGGTAAAGCTCCCTAGGAAGAGTCCTGCCCCCCTGACCTGGGTTATGTGGGGGCTTTTTACCCTGGCAGTTTTGAGGGGTCCTCAGGGAGCTCCAGCCCTGTGGAAAGGAAACCAGGCCATCGAGCAGGGTGTTGTTATGGAAGGTGGCAACTCTGCCTCCCTGGAGGAGTGCTTGAGTCTAGATCCTGTGATATTTGCAACAGTCTTCTGCTTCCCGCCCTCCCTGGGGGTTGTTTTCACTTAAGTCCTTGTGCCAGGAGCCTTCTCCTTGTCTAAATGGCCACTATACATTTAATCCAAACAACCAGGTGACTCCAGCACAAAGCCGCTAGCAATAATCCAGCGTTAATGATTACCCTGGGCCCCTTGGGTTATGTAAACCTGGATGTGCTGTGCTCGACTCTCGGCTCGGACCTGCCCTCCCTGTCTGGGAGAAATACCAAGGACCTGCCAACACACATAGAAAGCTGTTTGGAGCCAGCTCGGATTTTCCTTTTGACAGCACCTATGAAACCCGTTATTCACTCAGTTCAGCAATTACCATGCCATGTTTGCTTGTTATTCAGAGACGTTGCCCTTAAAGAATGAGTTGTGCTAAGCTCCCTCTGGCTTCAGCACAAGCCAAAGACAGTGACTGCCATGGCTTATCCAGGGGAAAAATTTCCCAGCTAAGGCAGGAACTGCAAATCCCAATAGGTCCTTGGTTTCCCTTGCTCATTCCTTCTGGTACATTGGTGTTTGTGTGGCTTTTAATCTCTTGTTCCATGGGTCTTAGTTTTGTTCTTGCCTTTTTTTTTGGGGGGGGGACGGAGGCGGGTGAGGTGTTTGAAGGTGTGTGATGTGTGAAAAATAGGTATTGAAGAATCTTCAAAGGGTTGGGACATAATGCCTCTTCTGGTCAAATGATCCAGATCATGAGGTTTGTAGCTCCTCAGTGCTCAGTGCTTCACAGGTCTAAGCTTTCATCTGCTCTGCCAGATCAGTGCAGGTCTTCCTCGACCTGGAGCACATCCTTCATCTCTTGCTATGTTCTCTACTATGCTCTACTTTTCTGATGGTTTTGTGGTTAGGCTGACTCAAAGCCCATGTAAGCACTTGATCTCCTAAGGAGATAAGGCTGGAGGAACCACAGCTCTTAGAGAGCTTTCATCCAGCTCACCCATCCTGCCTACAGAGCATGTGTACCTTTGCCAGCATCTCACTGAGCCCCAGATTGCTGTTCAAGCCATCCTGAAGATTAGAGCAACATCTGACAAGGGTTTGGCCATCATGAGAAGAGGGCAGTGCTTGCATCTCTGCCCAAGCACAGCAAGACAAGGTATTAGGTGGAATGGGAGTAAAATACAGGAGTGACAAATAGCTGTTTGGAAAGCCAGCTCTCCTCTTGCTCACACTGGTGTGCATCTGGTAACCCTTGCCCTGCTCGTGTTGGATTTAAAAACATCCTGAAAGGGAAAGAAAATCGAGGTGAATGTGACCTATAGTTTTCTGTAAGGCAGCTGAGGAAGGAAAACAGAAACTGGAGCAAGTTATGGTGTAAGAGGCACTGTTCTGTCTTTTCCAGTAAAAAGAGAGTGATGGGCTTGTTTTGCAGAAAGGACTCTGCTTGTGCAGGAGGAAGGTCTGAGCTGGCAGCCAGCATCAGAGCAGCTGCTCTGCACTGCTCTGGGGCAACAGCAGCTTTACATCAGGCGGTTTAGTGAATAATAATAAGAGGGTTGTGCCTTGGACTGTTGGCAGTCACAAAGAGAAGGGTTTGGGACTGCTTGCTGTCAGTCCCTCAGGTCCCTTCCTTGTATGATACTGCTTTTCTCCTGAATCTGTAGCTCGTTCTTGGAGTGGACTCAAGGGATTCTTAGCACTTCCCAAAGCAGAAACATTATTTATCCATATAAACCAGGAACCTCCATAGACAGTCCGAAGCATTTAGTAGAAAAACCTATCCAGGAATTGTTT
The DNA here is from genome assembly GCA_013397055.1 of Pachycephala philippinensis. NCBI lineage: Eukaryota > Metazoa > Chordata > Aves > Passeriformes > Pachycephala > Pachycephala philippinensis. The sequence continues at coordinate 17,013 of VWZT01011968.1, forward strand.
TGTGTGTGACTGAGGGTGGAGTCCAGTAGCCCACAAAAAGAGAAGTACGAAGAATTACTGTTATGTATCTAAAAAAGATTCTGGCATCTATCTTTCCTACTGAGTCCAGTGGGCCCCAGTGTAAGCCCTGCTACTTATTTCAACCCTTTGGTTGCAAATACAGGAATTGGACTATTGGGCTGAAAAGCATACAGTCATTTAATAAACTCACCTTCCATAAGTGGAGGAGTGACGTGAATATTTCAGTTTGGCTGTTGACTGCTGACTTTTTCTGAGAAGTCTATAAACAGCAGCCAGGTAGTCTCTCACTTTTTGTTTCTCTGGTGTGTGTTGTTTTTCCATGGACAACGTGTTCTGGACCTTAGAGAGTTGGCTGGAGCTAGATTCATTCAGATCCCGTGTCCCTGGTGGCAGATACTGCATCAGGGAGGCCAAAGGGCTTGGAAATTTTGTTATGTCAGAATGGTGATCCTGCAGCCAGCACGGCTGGAATAACACCCAGGCTGTGCTGACGGTGGCAGTGCTGGAGCAAGTGGTCCCATGGACCCCTGCCCGTGCTGGACCTCAGCTCCCCTGTGCCATTCTCAGGTCTGAATGGGACACTGTGGCTCCACGGAGCTGGGAAGTGCATGTCCAGGGACGAGGCTGACGTGGGAAGCCCTTGCTCTAATGAGACCTCTCGGCCTTGGCTGATGTGGAAATGGCCTCTGCTGTGGGCTCGCCACTGCTGGAAGTGGCAGATGCTCCTGGGGAAGGTCCGCTTTGGCTGGAAGGGGAGCATAGGATGATGAGCAATCTGTCGCCTCTCAGAAAACCAAGTTAGTTACAGCTGACAAGTTTGCTGGTAAACTCTCCCACTTGCTCCTTAGGAATTAATGGCACAACTGGAGGGTGTTCATTTACCTACCACCCAGGACCTTTAGTCTCCTCGTGGGGTATTGGTATTCCAACAACTGATAAATAAACACACATCAGTAAGACATTGGGTGGATTTTGTTTGGTACTGAAACTCCAATAGCCCTTTTCCAGTACTGCCCTGCCTGAGCTCCTGAGCACTAACCCTTCACTCAGTGTCCCTGGCACTGCCTGGTAGATAATCCAGGCTTGAGATCAGTACTAGCCATGAAAGTCTAGTGTGAATCAATCTCTGTCATGCCTAAAGGAGAGATTAGCAAATTAGAATTGGTCCTGATGACTTCATGCGTGTTACCTGATACCCTGTGACTGATCCCTGGTGGGCGGAGGACGATGAATCCAGGGAGAGCTGGAGCCACCTTCCTAGCTTTGCTCCTGCATTTTCATGCCAAACTCATTGAATCAAATTAGCTGCTCTAAATTAATAATGGTATTTGGCAGCTCTCTAGCATCTTCCAGCTGAGGAGCAGAACACACTTCCCAGTGGGAAATTAAGCCTTTCCAGCCCCTTGAAGAATAGTTGTCACCTTCACTGTGCAAAGTCAGAAAAAGGATTTAAAAGCACCCCCAATAGTCCTTGGGGTGCTTGTGGCAGAGCTGTCAAGGAAGTCCAAATGTACCAGTTCCTCCTCAGACCCATATCCCAACCACAGCTTAATGATTTGGTGTGATTCTGAGCCATCTACACACTGATGTATAGATGCACACTGGGGGAGAAGTGGGGATGCTTTTTAGCCCTCTGGATAGGCCTAAGACTTGCATGAGGTGAAATGCAAGGAATGACAAATGTGTTCATTTTGCTGATGTAGCAGGAGTGATGTTGGTGCAGGCGTGGCCCTTGCAGCTTCTGCAGGACCTGGGGAGCAGTAGGGGAACAACCTGGATATACCTGCTTGTGACTTTTTGCAATGGCCCTCAGTGACCTCTACAAGATGGGGTCATGTTCTTCATTTTCTGTGGGAACATGTTGGCTCCGACAGTAAGTAGCAAGAAATCCAGCTCAATTCTTTTTCCTGCCTTTATCATCCCATAAAGCACTTCCATGCTGCTGAAGCTGTCACCCTTGTGGTGTGACCAAGAGGAGGCTGATTAGCAGCCTCAGAGGTTTCCTTGCACTAAAATTCAACTTGCACCTTGCACCACCTTCCTAAACATCTACCTACAATCTTTTGTCCTTAACTTTGATACTTTCAGCTTACTCTTCTCAAACACATTTGTTTTAAAGAAAATAACCTGCTGCTGATGCATGAGCTGTTATCTATTAACCCAAACCTTTTAGATTGCATAAGAGTGTCCATTCTGAAAGTTAGTACAGAAGAACTAATCCAATGTAATCTATGCTGTTTATCCTGATCTTTTATTCATCTTCTGGAACTAGATAATGTGTGTGGGAATTAATAAACTATACTCTTTGTTGTGATAAGTTCTAATTATTGCTTTCCAGGCAGTTTATTTGATCAACAAATAACTAGTCACTAGCTAGAGTGATGTGCTGTTGGCAGAAAGAGGTTTCTACCTTGTAGTGACTAAGGAGATATTTGTAACCCACAGAGAAACCTTGCAAGTAGGGTCTCTTTGCAGTGTATTTGCAAAGCTAATAGCTTGAGTCAGCTGGCAGTCTAACAAGATGCACAGGACTTATAAAACACATTTGGGGCTGTTGAGAAAAGAAATAAATTCTTTTGCATTAGAAAAAAATTGGAAGCGTTCACCAAAAGAGCAAGGGAGGCAAGAGAGACAGGAGAACTGGTAATGTGGTGGCAAGCAGTCACTGGGGATGATGGCTGTGCTGGTTTGTTGGTCCCTCACTGTGGCAATGCAACACCTACACCTGCCAGTGTTGGATGTTTTGAGGTGGTGCTACTTCTTCCTCATTTTCTTTCCACTGAGGTTCCCCTTGGGAAATGAAGAAGTTGTGATTTTGCCAGAAGGGCTCTATGAGTGAGCTAATGTCAGAGAAATAAAGTTTTTAGTGCAAAACATGGCAGCTAGCTGGGGGTTTATTTGAGAGGAAGTGCTGTTTGGGGACTTGTTGTGGTCACACAACTGTGCAGAGACAATGAGGAGTGGAATCTTCTCTAAGTTTGTCCTTGAAGACTCCTCATGAAGCCATAGTTAAGACTATGTTAGCAAAGAGAAAAACTCTGGAGAGAGCAGATGTTTAAATATTCAAGGTCATATTCCCAGTCATTCCTAAGCTCAGTCATTCTCCACCATGTTTTGCTATGTTTGCTCAGCTGTATTGTTGGGGCAAATGCAGAGGCATTTGCTCCCCTAATTTTTTGGATGGGCACGAGGACAGAGGTGGACCTCCTTGGTAAAGGTGGAACAGCAGCTTTTGATATCCTGCCTCATGTTTAATCTGGGAGCCTGATAAGCAGCAGCACATGGATTTGGAGCCTCTCCTGTTCAGACGCTGGGTACAGAGACCCACAAAAGAAGAGCTCTCACCCAGGTGAAGTCTCATCTCTGATCAGTGAAGGCAAAAGCCTCACAGAATTTGTCAGAGCCATGGCTTCATGCTCAGGTTTTGCTGGGGTACCCTCCTTCCCAGGGCTAATGACTCTGCTTGCTGGGCTGAGCTGGGAGGGAACTGGGAGCCTCTCCTGGGCCTGGGTCTAATCAGAGGTCTCAGCTGAGGAGCTCAGGTGAAGGGGTGGGATGGTGATGGGGAGCTCATGGGTGGCCAGGGAGGTGGTTTGGGTGTACATACCTTCAGGGAGTGATCAGGGAGGCAGACTACAGCAAGGAACAGCTGGCCTGTGTAGTGAGATGCTTTGAGGGATGAACCTTCAGCAGGTACTGGGTAGGGAGGGCTGTGATTGACATGGTTGAACCTTTTGGGTTTTTTTGAGGAAATGGGTTCCATTCAGATGTGAAAGAGGCTTGAGGCTGGTGGCTAAAGCCTGTTTGCTGGTGTTTAAGCCCAGGCAATGATGAATTGTGCTTGGCTGGCAGGAAGTCGTGGTGCTACCTCAGTGAGGTGTTAGAGCTTAGTGTCCTGTTTGTTTGGCTCTGCTCGGGGATGTAGGATAGGTCCCTGGCTCAGCTCAGGTGGCTGAGCCTAGGCTGTGCCACAAATCATGACTCAGTGGATCATGCTCCTTTCTGGACCTGTTCTCCTTTTTCTTTTCCTGGCACAGAAGAGAGGGCTTCCTCCTTCTCCAGTGTCCTAGTGTAAAAATAAACCTATTTTAATTTCTTTATTTTCTTCTACTCTGGATAAAAGAGGCCGTGCTCTGAACCACAAAGACAAGCACACAGGCTGTTTTTTGTGAGGCAAGGAGGTGCAAACACAGTTTTGCCTCTGAGCTAGAGAATTTCCTAGTACAGGGCACAGTCCAGATTTTTCCACGTGTGGGCTTGAGCCCAGACATCACCCTGACAACATGTGGGAACATAAATACAAACAAAAATAATTTCCAGATGAGGGATGTATGCAATGTTTTCTTTTACTGGCATTTATGCTTGCTTATTTGGCTGGAGTTGACAATCAACTCTGCTTGTTGCAACAGGGCAGCGGGAGGATGCTCCAAACAGTGAAAGTGCCTGTTCAGCTCTGTCTGCATCCCCAGAGGGATCCAAAACCCGTGGCAGACACCTTGGGGAGGCTCTGTGCAATTTTCAGAGGGAGGCAGGGCCCAGGAACCAGCAAGAATGGTCTTGTCGAAGCAAAACCTTTTGGGGGACCCTGACTGCCCCATAACCACTCGGGAGCCCTTGTATCTTGTCAGCGCTTCTTGTCTGCCTGTGCTGTGTTAGGCCCCCTCCTTGTGGTGTGTCCTCATGGATCTGGGTAGGACTCCATCCTCAGGAAGTGAAAGCAGTACCCCAGGAAAGGAGGTTTTGCATTTTATCTTCCTTCACTTGCGAGTAACACAAGTGGGTTTTCCAAGGTGGTTTTTTTCTTTTTTTTTTGCCGGGAGAATCCCTAAGCAGCCAGGACTCAGTGGGATAAGGACTTGTTTGGGTTGAATGCCCAGCATCTCTCAGATTCCTTGTGGGGGAAGAAGGGGAGATACCAGAGACTGCAGCTCCTTGTTTTACACTGGCACCAACTTCTCATTCCCTTCTGCTTTGTGTGCCTTTCTCATGGGCTACCCAGTCTGCCTCTGATGCCCCCTGAATCTGGGGGTATGAAAGCAGTATCTCAAGCTCCTTTCTATAGCAGAAGATAAAACCATGACCTCTTACACGTGTGTATATATATTGCCATAGATAGTACAGAAAGATGCTGCTCTAAGCAATGCAATCAGGATGCTCTACTGCAGCCCTTGAGGGGGGGTCCTGGTATACCTAGGCACTGAATTTCTACCCAGCTTATACCCAGGGCACCATTAGGAAAGACAATAATGACAGCAACTTAAAATTTATGAGTGGAAAACAGGGCTGATTTGTGCCGGCTGCCCTTATAGCTATTCTCCTCTTTTTAATTTTTTTTTTCTTTTCTCTCTCTGGAAAAATCAGTCTTGAATGTAGCTTCAATATATTACAATAGTCAGCCCTTGATGTTGCTGCTTTGAGGCTGTACATCTACCAAGTCTAAAAATAACTAAATAAATCACTCAAATGAGGCAGTAAGCAAACAGATTTGCCCACCTGTTTATTAATAAACACATGCATGCGAACCTATATTTCTTTATTAGAACATGGCTCTGCGTCTCCTGTGGGTATAAAAAGAAAAACACCTGGCAAAGAGCAAGGGCAGTAAGGCAAGTACAAAGTTTCCACAGTAAACATATTTGTGTTTGCTGAGCAAGTGTTGCCTTAGGAAGGCAGGCGAGGGGAGCAGCTCCTGCTGGCTTTCAGAGCCTCAGATTACCAGGCACAGGGAAAGATACGGCTCCCTGACAGCTGCAGATGTGCAGGTTGCAGTTGGAGCAGACAGGGGAGCATTTCAGAGATGGGGCAGGCAAGAAATCCTTCCCAGCCTCTCTCCGTTCTGACTGTACCTGTGTAAAGTCCAAATGCACTTCCTCCTTGGAGTGTGAGGCTTAGAGAAAGCAGCCAGGAGATACCAGCACCAAAGCTCAGCTTTGCTGTTGTGCTTTGTTTTGTGGAGGTTTTTTTAATTATTATTTTATTTATGTATTTTCTGGGGCTTACTGCCTGGGGGGCTGTTCCTTGGGAAGGCTCAGAGCATACCTTACCTTTGCAGAAATATTTCTGCTGACTTGCAGAGCGCTCCTTTCACAGCATCAGTGAAAAGGTGATTCAAGCAAACCTCTCCTGGCTGGTTCATGGTCATTTGTGTCAAAGCTGAATATGGGGGTAAAGGATGAAAGGGGCACAGGAGGAAGCTGGGGGAAGAGTGTGCCCAAGGCATGCCAGGCCCTGGCAGAGGGTCTCTGGGAAAGGAAGATCAGGGTCTCACGATAACAAGTGTCATTCCTGTGCTCTGAGGTCAGGGTGGCTGAAAAAACTCCAAGTGGATGCATCCATCACAATGGCTCCTTTCCTTCCTTCTCATTCCTATCTGCAAGCTGTGGTGTACCACCCTCCCAGCCACGCTGCTATTTCTGCTCCCTCACAGGTCAGCTGAAACATGCTGAACAAGGGGCAAAAGGATAACAAAAAGAACTGAAGCAAGGTACTGTCTAACTGGGACATGTTAAGATGTGTGGGTGGGTGTCTTGGGTCTTTCTACACTGCTTTCTAGCTCTGCAAGAGACCCAACAGTTTAATTAAGGACGATGCCTCTTTAGAATTAAACAAATAGTCTTGCACTGGATTAAGACCAAGCCTCCCCCCCAGCTGCCTCCAGCTGTTGTGGTGCAAAGGCAATGTCAGGTTCACACCTGAAAATGGTGTGAGCCTACGACAGGCAATTGCACCTGGGTTGGGCTCCTTCAACATATTTATAAAACTTTGGGTCCTCCCACTCCATCAGCAGTGGCAATAAAGATTATTTTTGTGAAGCTGTTGGATAACATAATCTGCTTCACAGCTTTACTTACATGGTGATTTTGCTGACCATTAGTGTGCAAAACCCAAATGTTGGAATTACTCTTGTGGTCTTCATTCTGGATTTGGCATCTAGGGAAAGGAGGATCAGAAGTGTTAGAATGTGCTGTGGTTCAGTGATATGTATGTCACTGCACTTGTTGCATGACCTGCATTTTTCTGCCTGGGATCGGCTGTCGTTTAATCAGAATCACAAAATGTTTAATTAGGTCACAAATGGCAGTGAACTGTCATTTCTTCTGTGTATTAAAAGACATGAATAGCCTGGAGAAATCCCATGAAGTAGAGTTGCCATGCCCTATGTGTCCTGAGAAACTGCCTTTACCTTGGGACAGGGCAGACCTGAACATTGCTGTCCTACCAATTTCTGGTTGTGCGTAAATGATTTATGTCAGCAGCTGCTACCTGCAATGAGATCTCCCAAAAAGAAACTACAGGCAGAGGAATACATCCAGGGCTGGCAGAACCCTTCTTTGACCCAGGACTGCCAATAGGAATTAGAGAGGCATTTTTCCCTCATCATATTTTCATTAAAAGCTATGTTTAGTTGGGATGGGTGTTGTCAGAGACATGTGGGACCTAGTCTGGCCATGTAGCCACAAGAAATCACTGAAAGCAATGGTCTGCTGAAGTCCTTTGGCATCTGTGAACTGAAGAAAATGTGTATGTTCCTAAAGTAGGAGCTGACCAAGTGAGGGCCATCTTTAATGTGTTCATGCTCTGCTGGTGGACAAGCGTGAAGCAGCCCCAGTTAATAGGTCCCTCCTGGCTGTCCACAGATGCTATTTCATTGATGAAAACCAGCAGCTAGCACTGAAAGCTGTGCAAAGAGTGGCCTGCCAGGCACTTGAAACAGCAGTGAGGGAGGCTAGACGTGTTTAAGCAATAGTAGGGGATGGGTCATATAATTCTGCCTCAGCAATCTATTTCCATTTGGTTCTGCCTGCTTGGCCCAAGGCAAAGCATAACTCGCCCCAGAACAGTTGTCCAAAGGACAGAATCTAATGAAGCTAAGAAAGGATCGTGATCCTTTTCCTTAGCTCTTAAAACGAAATAATGTATGGTGTCATTAAACTGTGGAAATCATTAAAGTGACATGCTTAGACACTTGCGTGTTAAGTGACTGTCAGACACAAAAGATCAGAGGGAATAAGTCTCTATGTAAGTATGTTGTTGCATGATTTCTGGTAGAAAGCAACTTTCAGAGCCTGCCCCACTGAGGAACTGGACATTCTTTTGGGACATGAATGAAAATTTTGGTCATCTTATGGTTCTACAGTTATTTTTTGAAGTAGGTCCACGAGGCAGCTGCTAATACAAGTCAGATGCATGTTTTTAAACAAATAAGAGAATTTAGGTTAAATATTAACTTTTGGTCATTTCAACTCTGATAGCTTTGGCCTTCAGGCTGATCATTTAATGAGCTCCTTTCTGTTGCTACAGCAACTGTAGCCCTGAAAGACCTTGATGTTCAAGTCAGAAAAAAAAAAAAAATTAAAGCTTGTCCTGAAATTTGCTTAGGCTTCTATTGATAAGTGTCTGTGCTCAGAGTCAATTGTTCAGACAAACAAGGCTTGGAAATGTACAACAGGGTTTAATGCAATCCTTGCGCAACCTCATTCCAAGCCACGGGCTCTTGCGCGCTATTAAAAAAAACCCAACACAACAAACCAACAAACCTTAAATTTCATGCCCTCTTCTGACATGCACTAAGCCATTCAGTGATGTTGTTTTAAGAAAGCAAACAGACTGGTTTGTTCTTCTTGCAGAGTTCCCTCTGTACACGCTGTAGTTCTGCTCTCAATGTGCCGTGTCCCGGTGCCATCTGAGGTGTGACACAGGCTGACTTTTGGAAGGACAGTGCTCATCTGTGCCCCCCTTTCAGCATGTATTTGGACACAGCACTGTGCCAGATCTCAGCTCCTTCTTTCCCGTCCCTTTCACATACAACTACTGGCTACAAGATCCTCTCTTCTTGGAACTCTCCCAGACTTAAAACATTCAAATTCCCCCTGAATGCTGGTTCTATTTTAAAACTCTTTTTGCGATGATTTCTAAGCAGGTGTAAATCAACATCACCTTCTTGAATTCACAGCAAGTATGCCACTTGATATCAAATGAGGTTTTGGCCACTTGTTTTCACAGCAGTAGAAACCTCCTTAGTTCTGTTTACGTCTCTGAATGTTTGTCTTAACAATGTTGTTTGCGTTCTCTCTCTGATTTTCAAAGTCAAGAATTTTTTCTTCATCTGGGCAATTGCATCTCCATCCCTGATACAGGCAGAGGTCCAGAATGAGATTGTGAGCACTACACACATTTTTCTTTCTAGGTAGAATGCTCCCACTCTTTCTTAGAGAGGTATAAATATTTTAATGAAATGTGGGGCTACAAATGTACAGCTGAGTGCTCATCAAAGCTCATGGCAGAGCTGCTGTTGTCTTTATTGTGCAGCCCTGAGGGCATCTTGTTTGAGTCATGTTTCACAATTGTTTTTAAATGTAAAGCTTTATGGCCCAATTTAAAGTACAGCTGGGAGGAAATGCTTTTTCCTATCCTGAAGAACACTTCAAACTTTCAAAAAATAGTCCTGCTCCATGCTGAGATGGACTGACAGCTCCCAAACTGGAGAGATGCAGCCCATTATGACTAGTTAAAGCTGCAGTAATTTGGATTCTCTTGGAGAAGCTGAGAGGTGCTTAAATCCACAGTCTGGACCCAACTCTGAGCCTGCTGTCTCAGGCCTGGCCAGCAGCACTTGCTACTTCATGTTTTCTCTTGCTGCTCTGGTTCTGAAAAGTACATTGTGGACCTGAGATAACAACAGCGTTTTCACTGAGCTGTCACTGTGAAAGCTATTCCCAGGAACTGTTTCAATTTCAGTGAGTCTGCATTTTCTGTCAAAATAACATTTTGTCAAAGACCTCCAGACTGTTTCTCATCCAAAGCCTGCTGAAGTCAATGAAAAACATACTTCTTCAAGAGAATTTTAATTACTATTATGAATACCAGAATAAAAGCATAACGACATTAGGAATTTTCTCTCTTGATGGAGGTTTATACTGATTTTTGTTTTTCTGGACAACTGAAAATTAGGAATGGGGCTACTGGATAATGATCTGGACATCCCCTTGGTTTGAAAAATGGGGTATGTGACCAGTCCATGCCTGCTAGAAAACATGTGTTTCTTTGATTGCTGCAGCAGTCTAGCAAGGGGCAGGCTGTCATAATGGACAGACATGACCACAAAGCAATACCCTGGTCAGATGTGTGTTAATAAAAATTCACTCCATACTTTTTTTTTTTTTTAAAGCAAAATAAAAATAAACCCTCAAGCAGCAGCACAATCCTTTCCACCTCCCTTGAAACTTTTGGCTGATAAAGCATCAAGAATTTTAAAGATGACTGAAAGAAATTGAAGAGGCAACAGTTTCAACATCACAGGGTTTTTTTTAAAGAGTGTAGAGTTAAGAATGACAATAAAAGACAAATGAAATCACCTCTCCACCTAACTCCTTCCAGAGAATGCATGTGTGTGCTCACACAAATATCTTGGTGAGTTATTAGCCTGGAAGTCACTCAAGTCTTAGAGCGATCCAATTCTCTTGAGAAGAAGAAGAAAGTAAAGTTGCCAACTTCATGCTTCAAGTGGAACAATAATCCTCAACTAAGAGAACAGCTTCCAAGTCTTCAGATGGCAAATTATTTATCTGCTGACACAGAACAATGCACACTTTGTAGTTGATGTATGAGGTTCCCTATGTGTGCTGTATTAGAAAGGAAGGGGGTGTGGAGATAGACAATTATACTTTTTTATTAATGGGGAAACACCCACTCCCTCCACAGCTTTAAAATCTATAATTAGTCACAAGGGAATCCAAATGCATTTGGCAGCCCCTTTTGAGGTGTTCGACTGTTTTGTTACTCGGACCAAAGGATGCTGCTGGCAAAAGTTTTCAGAGTCAAAGCTCTGGGATTACCTGCCAGTCCCCAGGACATCTCTGGCAGAGTGTCCCAAAGGACCCCAGTCAGTGCACTCCAGTTGCTTTTTAATTTTTTCCCTTTTTTTTCCATGTTGTGTTCTCTTATTTCCTTAGCTTTCAATTTTGACTGTAAGTCTTTAATGTGGGGAATCTCGCCTCCAAGACTGTCTGTAAAACACCTTTTTACCACTGCACTGTTGGGAGGATGGCAGAAGCATGGTTTGTTTCTCAGCAGGGAAGAGCCATCTTTGAAAGCCAGCCTTTGTTTTAGGATTGCCAAGCCTTGGCACTGAAGCTGAGGTAATGAGCCAGGGCTCTGCCTAAAGGCAACTGCTTTGGGCTTTCATTGCCTGAAGCCCTCTCTGAGCTGAACTGGGCTCATTTCACCCAGGAACTGTCTGAGCTATCATGACTTTGCAACATCATCATAAAATAAAATTTATATAATTAGCACTAGTTATCTAGAGCCAAAAAGACTTTGTATCTCAGCACAAAATGTTTGATTCAGCTTTTAATTGCTTTAACCTTTTTTAAAGGTAAGGTTTTTCTGTGGAGTAGCTGCATCCTTGTCATTGCCCTCTCCAGCATCCCTGGAGCAAGCAGGATGCTGCTGCACGAGGTGCCAGAGGCAGGCCCTAATACCATCCTTCCATGAGAAGCACCCACTGTACAGATTTCCTCCATAGTTTGCAATGCCTGGTTAGGAGCCATAAGAAGTCCTTTGGAGATGTTTCGCAGTGTTAAACAAAACTATCTCCTGATGGGAATGAGTTCACATAGCCAATAGATAAACGTCCTCTGTCTGGTCATCAGAGTGGTGACATTACCTGCCCCGTGTGCTGGCTTTGTCCCTGGAAGGGCCCTGTGCTCAGCCAGAGTGGATACCCCTGGGGTCAGGGCCAGGGCACATTGCGTTGCTGTTGCCTGTTAGGGAGATCAATACGGGACTTCAGCACCTTTCATTGGAACAATCCTCACGTGCATTTACCATGTGAAAAAAACCCAGGTGCATCCCAAGCTCCCATTCAGGGCAGCATGTGTGTCCTGCCAGGTGGCTTGCATGGAATGGTTCCTGTCTGGATGCGTTGCCTCTGCTCCTCAAAATGATGGCTTTTGCTGTGTATCCCTCAAAAGAGAAGAGCAGCATGGAAAAACACCCCGCAGTGCATGGGGGAATGAAAGGAAGATCAAGGTTGCAAAGACCCCATCTCATGTTCTAGTGTGAACTACATTAATGTATCCATTCCCAGAGAGCAAAGTGAGGTGTTTTCTAGCCGAAATCCTGTGGGCAGGGGGAAGCCACTGTCAGCTCTTGGAGTGTCATTCAGGGCAGGAGACAGCTTTGTGGCAGTGCAAGACAAATGTGGTTTGGTGTTAGTGGTTTGTTGGTTTTTTCCCCCTCCCTGATCTAATGTTAAGACTGGTTCTTGCGAAGAGTCTGGGGTTTACTGGTGCTGAGTTGGCAAAACTTTCCTTCCTTAAACAAGACAGAAGACCAGTTCCAGTTATATTAACCAGGCCAAATGTCAACGAAGCTGATTAAATCCATTCCCTCGGGCTCAGTTCCCTTCCTTGGCTGTTCTTCTGCAAAGTATTGATTATGATTTCTGCTGATTACATTTTTTTTTTATTAAAGGTATTCTAAACCACAATTTTATCTTGAGGTATGAGCTCCAGCAAAGGGAAGAAACACAGATATGAAACATTACACTATTTGCTACATTTAGTCAACCAGCTTGATGCAGTAAAAGAGTTTAAATCTATCTGTTTTCAGAGTCTTTGCTTCCTTGCTTCAGCACTGCAAACACCTGCAAAACCCTTGGCAAATATCTAATCACCACTTGTGACGTGACTGAATGGCAGGACCATTCCCAGACTTCATCACCTTCACTGGCCTGGCCAGGGATTACAAAAGTTGCTCTTTGCCTTCACTTTCTTTGAGCTTACACAATATTGCTGTTAAGCACATTGCAGAACAGCCTGGTGACTGATGAAACACCTTGCAGAAACGACAGGACACCGTGTAGATCTTCACACTGCACTCTCCCAGGAGAGAGGGGCACATTGCAATGGGCCAGGGTTTGTCAGAAGGCTGCAGACTTTTTTGACTGACATACTCACTCTACAAATTATGTTGTGGTCTGATATGTTGATGTTGAACAAGAAAAACTCTGACCTTGAACTGAATTCAGCTTTGCATTCAAAACGGCTTTTCATTTCAGCCCTAGAAATTTTTATCTGAAGAGCTTTCTATCCTGTACAACTGGGATCCCCGCACAGCAGAGGCATTTTGTGGCACATGTTCAGAGTAACAACCAGAGCACTAAGCCTATGACAGAAGGGGAGGTAATGTGAGGGCATTTGGTTTGCTGGCACCATGAAAGACCTCTTGACCTGGTAGAGTTCTGTACAGATAGGTCTTGTTTTGTCAAAATAGGGGTTTTGGCACACACCCATGCTTGTGCTGTGCTGGTAGGACGAGCTCTGCTGCAGGCTGTCAGCTGGAGAGGTGAATGCAGGAGCTCAGCTCAACACTGGCTCTGCCATTCTGGATTGTACTGCTTCTTACACCCTGCCTCACCTGGGCCCTTTTTAAGGTGCTAAGGTGAGGAAAGCAGCGTTTTGCCTCCTTGGGGACTAAGAAAGGAACTTCCTCAGGAGCAGGAGTTTGCACAAAGGGCTGAGGTGCTTCTCTGGTTGTGTGCCAACCTTGTCCATTTGGTGATGTTTCCACACAGGGAAAGTGGGCAGAGAAGTAGCTGAACCTGATATTTTCTATTGTGTTTGTTTTACCATTGCTGCAGGTCACTGTTTTATAAACACCTCATCTCTATGAGAAGGAGTTTATTCTTCTCCCAGCTGCAGGTTACAGCATGTTGTAAGATGATCAAGCAGGAGCTTTGCCCTCAGTAAAAGAGGGATGGGGCTGCCAAATTTGGTCAGGTGCTTGTTTCAAACATTTTTAAAGAGATACTCTGTTCTCCTCTTATTTAAAATATGGCTAAACTGTTGGCAATGAAACAGCTCAGTGCTTGCTGCAAGACATCTCTGCATGTGTAAAACAACACAGGTAATTGCATGGTGTGCACCTTAAGCTGCCTTTTTTATACTCAAGTGGTATGAGCATGTAGGTACCCAACTCCTAAGAGGTCAGATATTCTGAAAGTGAAAGATTTTCTCTTTGCCTTGGATTCTTTCCTTCATTGCTTCCCTTTCCAATAATCTCAGTCACTCCCTGATGTCTTTGCTGCCAGCTTCCTCTGTGGCAAAAAGCGGTGATGTAGAGGGAGCAATGCAGCCCTGTGGCCACCAAAGCAGTGACTGCACCTGCCAGCATGGCTCTGCTGGGAGCAGCGTGTGGCTCTCGGCAGACCTGGCACCTCTGCCAGGAGCCATGTGGGTTGTGGTGTTGAGTGGAGTTATTGCGGGTGCTGTGGCAATGCCAGGCATTGACAGATCCAGAAAATCTCATTCTGAACTTGGAGGAGAGTGTGTGCCTTCCCGGGCTTGGATCTGGTAGAAATCTGATTCCCAATCAGCATAAAAGCAAATGGATTTTGTGTGTCCAATGCCCTGAGTTTTGGAAAGCTCAGCCTCTAACTCTCGTTGGTGTGTGTGTCTGTTCTCCCAAGTGAGGCAGTGCCCTGGGACAGCTGACAGGGTTCACTGAACTGGAAACTTGACCCTCTGTAACTCTTTTTGGACCCTGCAACTGCTTAGCAAGTCTTCCATTTTAACCAGTGCGCTCATGTGGCACAGTTTTAATCCTTCATTGCTTCTGGAGAATGGTCATTTAAAGTGAAATCCTGGCCTCAGAGGAGTCAGTGGGAATTCTGAGCTGCCTTCAGCCAGGGCCACAGCTCCAGCTGTCCTGTCCCCACAAGGGCACTGAGCGAGCAGAGGGCCGAGCGCTCGCATGGGGTGAGTGCAGAATAAAGCAGGGGGTCAGCAGCAGGAAGTCAGGGCGCTGAGCTGTGCATTAAGCTTCTTCTGCTGCCAAGAGACTCCTGCCAAGGAGGGGAATATGCCCTTTCCATGCCCCATGCACACAGTCCCTCCTTGCTCAGCGTCAAGGCCACAATGTACCGGGCACTTCTGTGAGAAAGCAAAATACACAAGTAAACAGCAGCTGCCTTTAGCTCCAAATGTGTCTCGGTTGGTTGCTCCTGTTTTCTTGTCAGGGGAGTGGTTCAGTTAAGGGAAAGGTGATTGAACCATTACCAGAGGGGAAAAACACCTATTAAAAATGAAATAATTCGAAACACTGGAAGTGGCTCCTTTATGTGAGCATGGCTGTTTGATTTGGCCACTGACCTGTCCTTAGCAATCCCTTCTTTTCTCTGCTGCTGACAAACCCATGTTCAAGAGCTGTAGGGTGATTCCTGACCTGGAGGGAAGCAGAGCTGGAGAAGTGTCCTTGTCTATACTGGCACACAGGTTAACTGGGAGAAACACTGATAAATGACAGGATGCTTGAACCAGCTGCAAGGATCTGAAGGCTGTGAACACTGAAGGATGTAAGAAAGGAAGGGAATGGGATGCTAAAAGGAGTAAAAAGCTTAAACTGAGCAATGAAGACTGTAGATCTGAATGTCAGGGTATATTTCCTAATAGTAATTTCTGTCAAGTTGTTGGATAATCCCAAAGGGAAGTGGTGGAAATCTTGTACATGGAGATATTTCTCAAATTAGGTTTTGATGAAAGCAGCAGAAAATACATACTTACATAAAAACCCAGCTGAACTAGATAATCTCGGAGTATTTTCCCATCTCTAAAGTGTGATTTATACTATAAACACTGCCAGACTCTGCAAACTAATCTGTTGTACTAAAAGTGACTCAAATGCGATTGCTTATATTTTTATACTCCTCATGATGTTAAACATTTGGTTTGCCAGGATGAGTGGGAGTATCCAGGACGCACTTTGCTGTGAATGGATTTCATGAAGTATAATTACTAGGCAATAAATCCATACAAATGGGAAATGTCTCAGGCCTTGTGCTGGATAGTAGGAAAGGACAGGAACGGATTGTTTTGGGGGATCACATTTTTGGAAGGAATTAAAACACCAATGCTGCTTTTGAAGGGCCAGTTAGGGCAGAGGCCACAAATTCGTTCTTTACATTAACAGTAAAAAATTTATTTGCACAGCTATTTCTTGGATGGGAGCTCGCACAGAGACAGCTGGTTTTAATTAGGCAAACAGATGCAATAGCTGAGCAATTACAACTTGACCATGAGCCCATGGAAGGCGAAGGGATCTTTAGCAGTCTGTGATTAAACTGCTTGTGTTGGGCAGGGTTAGACCTGCAGATGAGAAATCCTGCACTCACCCACAGCAATGTTAGGAAGCTGCTGGGAGTAAGATTTTTTCCCATGGCAGACCCCATTTGTGCACCAGCATTCCTAGGTCTAATTTGGTGGTGGGTACAGGTCTTGGAGAACAGCCAGCTCATTGGCTTTGCTGTCATTTCTTCCTGCTTCCAATGTGGTAAAGGATGGGAGATATCATTAGTATCCCTGAGCAATTCCCTGCCATCATTCTGGGGGAGAGTGCAGGTATTTCTTGTATGGTGCCAGAGGAGTTTGCTACTCATCATTACAGAATTTAATACCACTGGTAATTATTATAATGCTTAAAAGGGGTTTTGTATTACTACAGATGGAATAAAAAGATAATTTCTTGCCAAAAAGAAATAAAAATATGATCTCAAATAAGGATCTCTGAATCTGTGACTATTTCAGGCACAGATCCCCACAGTACCAAACAACCTGGGCTTATCACCCCACTGAAGGCAAAAGTGCTTCTGTTGTTAGTGACAACATGAGGGGTTAAGCCCTTACAATCTGTGACTCATTATTCAGTGTCTTTAAGTATTACTTTCCTCTCTCTGCTTGTTACAGAGGATGTGCAGGGTATCAATAGGTGAGCATATATATGTGTACATCTGTGTGCATATATATATCTGTGTGAGAACACACACATATACTTACAATTACTTTCAAAAGAAGCAATTATAAGCTCCCAGCAGTCCAAACTCTGCATTATCTTATTATCATCGGCCATTGGGCTGTAGTGGAACAACAATCTAGCTCTGCTGAGAAGGACAAATACAAACTAAGCAAAGGAAAGACAGGCATTTGCTCATTTAAGCAATCGTGGAAAACCCCAGCTTTACCTGCCTGTCATAAAAAGCCATAAAAAGCTTCTGCAGGGGGTTCCTGTCCCCCTCTGCCACATCCTCTGCACCAGTGCAGATCCTGTTCACTGTGTCCAACAGAATTGAGAGGAAAATCTCCTAAATCAAAGTCCAGCCCTCAGGCTCTCGATCTGACCCGGAAAATAGCAGCTCTGGCCCATGTGAGGTTGGGCCTTCTTGCCTGCTCACTCTGTTTAACATCACTGACAACTCTGTGTAGGAGGGTTGTTTCTGGCATGTGCAACAGTGCTTATGAAGCTCTGCTCTGCTGATTAAAACGTGTGCAAAACAAACTGTGTCGGGTCCTGCCCTTCCCTTCCTCGGGGAAGCCTGACCAGCCAGGACAGCCAGCTGAGACCCTCTGCGAGCCTATACTAGAGAGAAGAGAGAGTGTGAGCCACTGTCCTGTGGCTTGTAAGGACATTTTATGAAAGACTGACTCAAACTGCTCCTCCACCAACATGAGTGCGACTATGTGGCTGTCCCAAAGCTCTCTAATCTGGCAATGTCTGGCATGGTTTCTCTGTGTCTTTGTGGCAGCAAATCATGCTGAAGTGGAGCTTGTCAGTGCAGGGTGAGAAATGAAAAGGTGACCTAGCTGCTGGAGGAAAACCTAGAGGCTCCTGTCCCCAGGCTGGGCACAGAGCCTGCCATCTGGTTGTTAAAACTACAGCTGCATCCCAGGTTGGCCAGGTTCCCTCCTTCCCCCAGCTGGACCTGACTCTGGGGGCAATGCTGCTCACATCTGGCTTGCAAGTGTCTCTCTTTCCTCCTCCTTCTTCTACCCCCTCTAGTTCACATCCCCAAATCCCTCCCTCTGTGTTAGAGGAGGGAATATGGGGGTGTCCCAGGCCTTCCCTTCAGAGATGATTGGGTGTTTTTTTGACAACCCTGCTCACTCTAGTCTTGTCTCCTTCTGCACCCCCAATTCCGCTTCTGCCATGACCAAAACACAGCAGTCTCCTTTTCCTTCTTATTCCTGTTTAAAACTTTCCCCTGAACACAAGTTCTTCCTCCATGGGTGTCCTCACAAATTGCATTTGACCCGCTGTTCTAAGCAAGGAGAAGGTACCTGGTGAAAGGAACTGGTACCACATGCAGGAAATCACCAGACTCTGCATTTGCTTAATTCCCTGCCACAAGGTGTTGGGCAGACCCTTAACCTTCATTCCTACCTTTGTGATAGAAATAATTTGCAGCCCACTTCAAATTAGAGTGGGAATCTCTTAATTCCTTCCAGAATTACACCCTTGCTATCCAAACGTCCAAAGTTTGAGTTTCATTACCGATCCTACACCAACATTTATGTCACGTCGCTTGATTACCGAATTTCTTTCTTTGGCTAGTTGCTTTTCCATTGCAACTCCTGCTATGACTTTCCCCACACTGCCCTTTTTGTCAGTCTGTATTTTTCTGGTTGTAACTGTAGATCTCTGGATAAGCAGTATCAAGTATTGCTTTGAATATTGAGCAATTACATGACAGAAAGCTCCTCCACAAAGCCAATGAAATGGTCTCTGGTGCACATACAGATATCAACAGTGCTTTGGTGCTCTGTTCCCTTTTGCTTTATTAACCCTGGCCCTGTGGGCATTGAGCAATGATCCAAATTATATCTGTGCTGCACGTACAGTGCATTCTGCTGGCCACTTCTACACAACAAGGCAGCGCAGCAGATTTCTGAAGCCGAGTACTTTACTTGCAAACACATTTTTATCAATAACATAAATTAGCTTATGCTTGCTAACATCCATGGTGCATACGTGACTTTTCAGCCAAGAAACGGGAATGCTCTCACACTAACCTAAACAGGGACAATTTGCCTCTCTAAGCAGCTGTAGCCACAGCAGGTATATTCTGCACCCTCTCTAGCAACTTTTATCTGCAATTAGTTTTTTAATCATTCATAAAACGACTCTGAGTGAGATGTTATGCTTCTTTCAAGTGAAGATAGGGGATTTTTGCTTTCTTTTTGTGCAAATAAGATATTTTCTTGAGAGAGATTAGGAGAATGGTAGGGAAAAGAGCCATCCGACGGGGAAGGGCTCACACTCTTATGCAGAAAAGATGATTTCAGTATCATGCAATGGACTTTATTTTTACTTCTGATGGCATCTTTGGGGCTTTGTTGGCTACATGACAGCAGCAGATGAACAGTGTGTTACTCATCAAAAGCTACCTGGCACGACTGCCTAAAAAAAAGAATAGAGCAGCGAACAAATACAGCAGAGAGGGAAGTGACGACAGCAGCCACATTTCAAATAAGATAATCTTTGTCTAAATGGTGTTTTGATGAAGAAAGATTAAATGATGTGCTGGAATGAGTCCAGTATGACTAATGAGAGGATTCACCGTTATAAGTGATAGGAGAGAAAAATATCAGAAGGGACATAAACCATCAGGCATCCATACACTGGTGAATTGTTAGGAAAAAAAATTGCTGATTGGCCAAAGATATTGCTGTTGGCTGGTTTTTTTATCTTCCTCTGAGATGTTTCAGCCCATTAGAACTATCTCCAGAGGATCCACAGATGAAAATCTGAGACCGGAACTGCCTTGCAGCAGCTCCAGGCTATGACTGCACGAGCGAGATAAATCTGGGCTGGTTTCTGGCTTGTCCCAGTAAGAGCCCAGCTGCCCACTATGACACTGCAGAGGGTAGAAAGCATCTTCCCATGTTTTCATGGCCAAGGAAGCACACTGACATTTATCCAAGGGTGTATCCAACTGCAGACAGCCAGTTCCTTGCAGGATGGCAAAGTCACGGTGAGTTGTTTGTGTAGCTGTACTCTGACAAGAGGGAACAACAGGAACGTCATAGCCACACTGTTTTTTTGGTGGAGCTGAATTTTTCAGTTATGTGATTACTATTAACATTGTGTTTCAAGTCTAAGTGTATTTCTTCATGAATTTGCCACTATTTATTAGGACTCTTAAGACGGGTATAAATTGTATTAGTGACATCTAATAATTAGTTCTATTTTTACAGAAAATAAAACTGCAGCAGAAAAATGGCCTGGCATGTGCTTAGCTCAAGGATAGAATAAAATGAGTCTCCAGCAGCTGCCTAAGCAAGAAGCTTTACTGCCAGAGTCCTTGAGATGCAGGAGGCTTTTTCTTTCCAATAGTTTCAGATTTACACCACTCCACTATTTTGGTCTTGGTGTTTCCTCAGCTAAAGTAGGGTATAACAATGGAGAGGACTGAGAAAAGATTCTGTGGATGGCTCTGGATGGTGGCTCCGCATGCAGTGTAAGCAAACAGTTTTGTTATGTGAAGTTGTTCAGATAAATACCCGGAGGTCACTGCCCACACCGACCAGTAAAGCTCAGCCTGTTTCAGTGGGATATGGCAAAACTGGCCATAAGGCTCTTTCCTTACTCTCTGCAGTACAGGCAGAACTATGTTGGGATTGCAAGACCCTGGAGATGCCACAGCAGAAGGAAGATGGAGAGACAGCATCTGGCAGCTGGAACCAAGCCCTAACACCAGTCCTGAAGTGGCCACACACAAAACAAACCACCTTTTCTTTCTGGCAGAGATTTTGGCCACTGATCCTGATGGCATTTGACATGCAAAGCATCCAAATAACAGGAAAAATCCCACAAGAGAGGGAAGCGGTCTCTGCATTTATCAGTTAAGTTGTTGTATTTCAAGCCTTATCCAAAATCTAATGGATCAATGGGAATCCTTCCAGTAACTTCCACTGGAGTTTTCTAAGGCTTTAATTAATGGCCTGGATGCTGTGATTGTGAGTGTTCCTCTCAGAGTACCACTCAGAGCTGTGCCTCCAAAACAGACTTGAGCAAAAAGGGCTCCTTGATCAACATTTTGCAAATGGCAAGACATTAATTCACTTGGGAAGTACTTGATAGCAGATGTTTGTCTCCAATTGCCTGAAAGGTGTCTATTATAAATGGAGGGTGAAGAAGCCATTTCTGACCCTGTTTCTGACTGAGTTCCAGCTGTATTAGGTTTAAGGCTAATTTTCTCGTAAGGGGTAAATGTTTAATATTAAGAATAAAAATGTCTTAGGATTAAGGAGCTCTTAGTAGTTAATGTGAATGTTTGGCACAGGACTGCAAACTGCGTCTGACTTGGCGGAGAAAGAACATGCTCTAGTGTAAAGGTTCAGCTTCTCCTGCAGTTCTCATTTTCCCTTTGGGTGTACCAATCCAGCTGCTACCCTGATTCCCCAAGTTCCTTTTTTCTCCTTGCGCATTTTGAGGAATCTGTCCCGTCTCCTTTTTAGCCACACTACTTATTTGCCAAAAAAAATTCTGTTTGCCCACCCCATGTCTCATCTCCAGCAGCCACAAAGTCAGATACATTCCCTAAAAGCCAGACAGGGTTTTAGTAACCAGCGAGTCAAAAGAGGCTGGTATTGAGTGGTAGCTTGTGGGTGCTTATATACCTGCTTGCACCCACAAACAAGGCTGTGCAATCTCTGCCTTATGCCAGAAAATAACTGGGTTTGAAACCACAGAGCTGCAGACACAAAGAGAGGGCTGTGGTTGGGACTGGGCTGAAAGAGCAGTGCCTGTCCTGGAGAATGTCACTTTGTTTATGACTGACTCTGCTTCCAGTAATGTGGGAGAATAAATGATAGTATGTAGTCTGTAGGAGTGTGTGTATATATGTGTGTGTACACTCAGAGACAGGCACATTTATAAACAAACCACAGAACACATTGCAATGCCTGAAAACACTCCAGTGTGTCTATGGACATCTTGTTCTCTCCTTCTGTCCTTGAGGTATCAGGTTTCCTTGTTTACAGTCTGCCGCATTGAGGATCTGGAATTCCTAAAGAGCAGCAAAACCTTATCATGTGACTGAAGACTGATTTCCAGGAGAAGCGGAAGAGGTTCTAGGAAATGTCAGTTCTCACATTTTCAGTTGTTCCCTTCAAGAATGCAGAACGAAAGAGATGAAGTCAACTTGAAGTCCCTGATCCTTTGTCTCTCTGTTGAGCCTGGAATGAGATCTAAAGGAAAACCCAGTGTTTGATGCAGAGTTCCTTAAGCTCCACATATTCCTCCCCTTCTTTAAAGTTTTACTGACATGGGACATTTCACACAGAAATTTCTGTCTCCAGGATGTCAGTCCTCCCAGTGGCTTCCTAATCTTCTGAAGAGTTGTTTCAGCATGTGCTGTCACAAGTGGTCATAACCCTGCTTGTGACATCACTAACAAGATCATGGGACAGATCCAGGCAACAGTATGTGTAGGGAGAACTACATTAACGTAGTAACAGAGAGCAAATAAAGAGGAAAATGCAAACAAAACCAACAGCCCCCAGGTCACATATTCCAAAAGCATCAGTGAGAGCATTTCTAAGCTTGTCTTGTTGGGCAAGAGCAGGACTAGTGAACATTGATTATATGGGGTTATCTGGATGAGTGGCATCCGGGTCTCTGGCCTGGGCTATAGCTTCACAGACCCTGCACTATGACATGTCTGTAGTGCCTCTCCTGGCTGTGCCCCACGGGTCCCAGGACATGAGAATGCTTCTCTCTGTGGTGGGACATGCCTGACTGACTGCACTGTGTCAGAGTTTGTCCTGGGTGAAGCCTTGGGCCATGGGTCTCTGTGCTAACCAGAAGGCTGATGTGCTGCCAGGCTGCAACTCCCTGTCAGTCTGAATCAAGAGATCTGATGGGTTTTTTTCCCTGACATCTCATCTGATCTGGTATCAGCTTGGATCCAACCTGGTGGATCAGTGAAAGTTATGACACTGTACAGATTTGTTTTTCAGTGGCATTGATAAACCAGTGTTGCAAGATCCTCAGCTCAGACTCAGAGTCTGGCTAACAGAAGGTTGTGAAATTTCCAAAGGTGACAAGGGGGAAAAAAGTAAAAAGGCAAAAAAACACTCTCCCCTGTGTTGCAACTCCAAGTGCAATCAGTTGCAAACAATAATTCCCTCTTTGGACACTCAGATTCATTTGAGTTGGGTCCACAGAAACTAGTTTCTATATATATCAGCTAGATGTCTGACCTGAGGGTTAAACCAAAAAATATGCTTGCAGAAAAGTTGCGAATGCAAAATTCTGGCATGGCAGTCCAAGTTCTGCCCTTGACTAATACAGATTGTCTCAAAATTGTGAGCATGTTGAGCAATTGTACAGGGGAAGGGAAGATCTTAACTATTCTGAAGAACCTCTGTAAGCTAAAACACCAGCACTGAGAACCAGAAATGGAAATACTTGGTTAAAGAGCAACACTGTAATGAAGATTTTTACTGCGAAATAGCTCCCAGGGCTGCACTGGTGCTTCAAAGTATTCTTCCTCATCCTCTTGGGCAGCTGTTATTTTAGTTGTTCTGTGCCATTGATAAATGAGAGGGCTCCATTCCCCTCCATCAGCATTTCAGCTTCTTGCTTTGACTCAGAGTGTGGGCTACTGGCTACTAGAGGTGCAGTGTCTAATTAG
Organism: Pachycephala philippinensis; assembly: GCA_013397055.1. Lineage (NCBI taxonomy): Eukaryota > Metazoa > Chordata > Aves > Passeriformes > Pachycephala > Pachycephala philippinensis. The sequence goes on from VWZT01011968.1 coordinate 40,504, forward strand.
GTCTGATTCCCACACTGAAGCATCTCTGGTATTAGTGGGCACTTCAACACCTGGACATGACACAAAGTCAGAAAGGTTCTAATGAGTATTCCAAGATGTTGATTGGTTATGGCAGAGCAGAGGACCCCCAGTACTGGGCTGTGGAGGGGATGTACAGGCAGGGGACATTCAGGCAGTCCCTACCTCAACAAGCCTGGCAAGAGCTCAGGAGGACTTTCTCTAAATGCTCAGAATTCAGAGGAGGAGGCCGAAAGGGAAGAATCAACACAATTTGCACCTGGAGCTGAGGAAACAGCTGAAAATCTCTAGGAAATTCTGCTCCATCTCTTTATCCTTTGAAGAATGGAATTACAATGTGATTTCAAGTTCCCAGAAATCCCCCACAATATAGGCTAGAAAAAAATTATTCCAATCCACTCCCATCTAATGTAATTTAATTTCTCACTACTGTGAAACATCCATAAACACATTTAAGATATTTTTAGTTCTTTTAAATGGTGGCTACCTGCAGGATCATGTCATGCATACCATTGCTGTATGGACATTCTTTCTTAGTGGAATTATCATTTAACTGAACTGAGATGAATTGCAAGAGGAAATGCTTATTAATGACAGCTACACCCAAGAGAAGCCTCGTGAGGATTTTTTATTAGGATCATTGTAACAACAATAGGAGTGTGCCATGCTGTGATGATCTAATGATCACCACTTTACTCACAGTGGAATTGCCATTGTGGGTGACCTTTCTTTCAGTAAGGGTGAAATGTAGCACAGAGCAGACTCCTGATTCACCCTCCCGTACCTCAATGGGTCTGACTTCAGTGACCTTTCCTAGGAGGAGATGAGATGGTCCCTTATCCGAATCTGGAAGATGAGGTGTAAGAGCAGGCCAGAGCTCTTCATATATTTTCATGCAGTAAATAATGTTGCATATGCAGTGTATCAACCACTGAGAGCAGTGCTTAACACCTCAGGTAATTTTCCATTTTTCTTTGACAAATACCTTGATTATCAGATTTCTATATTTGTAACTGATGCTACATTGGACTCTGAATATCAAAACTAATGCCAAGGGAAAGCAACAGTAATTTTTGACTCAACATTGTCATCAGTTCTAAACTGACTGACACTGCACCAGCTAGGGCAGGAGTCTGATCCCTTTGTACTTCAGATACTGCTTTGAACCATAAAATCAAAGGGGGTCACATTGATAGCAAGGTGCAGAGTAAAGGTGTCACAATCTGGCACGTGTCTCCAGTGAAGTCCTCCAGAGGAAGGTACAATAGAAGGGTGAAGTGTTAATAGTTCCTTTGAGTTTTTATGACTCCTGTTTTGCAAAGAAGGGTCATGTGCTGTTGTTTTGAACTTCACTTGTCTGAAGTTCTATTTCCTAGATCTGCCTTTGTGATGGCCACTCCCAGAGCAATCAACCCAGAGGAAATTCATATCTGAACTGATGAAGCTCAGTTTTATTCTCAGCTTCTCACTGGAAATATGGAAGTTTTTCTTCTATCTGAATTTTTCCCAAGGTGTTCCTAATTAAAGTTCTGTGGGTTAATTCTGACTGCTTTGGTGTCAGCTCTTCCGTGTCATCAGCACATATCCTGTTACTTCTAGGATCTAAAAAACACATGTGAAATGTGCCAGGTAGACTTTTTGTTGCCTCATGTACACAGGTGCTGTGTTTAACTTCTGAGCCAGGTGCGATTTCAGTGAACCAAGGAGTTGTGATAACACCGTAGATAGGGACTATAGAAAAGCACATTTAAGCCAACAAGAGATGAGTCTGCAGCACCTGGTGCTGTTAGGGCCATGCACTAATCCCTGATGCTGGGCTTGCTCTATTGAGTGGGTACAATACTAGGTCAGTGTCAAGCTATTGCGGATGGCTTGTGTCCACACAGGGAGAGTACCTCTGCATTATATGTTCCTACATTTCCCATTTGTGTACAAAAATGTCTTGGCACTCTCTTCTGCTTGTTGAGAGGAGGATTTTAATGAGTTCAGCCTGGTTTCTCTTTTCCCTTCCTTAAAGGATGGTCACAGAATGATATTTTAGTTCCAGAAAGAGAATCTTTTAAACTTCCCATGTCGGCTGTAGACTCTACCCTGTACAGAGTGAACAGTGTCAGCAAGAGAGGAGGAGGTCTGGGGTTATGAAAATGGCCACTCAACACCAATGAGTCCAACAATGGACCTCAGGAAAGCTCTGTGTTCCTACAGAGACAGAACTGACGTGCCTCTACACCAAAGCACAGAAGGCTGGCAAGGGCAGGAGCAGCACATGTTTTGATGCATGAAGATTCCACATTATGAAAACCTTCCCAAAACAAGGAAAAAATAAAGTGTTTCAAAATGTGAGCCCAAAGGAAAAGCAAATTGATGTCTAACAAAAGACTTATTTTCTTCTCCCATAGAGAGGTATCTGCCACTTACTCGAGCTGGCAAGGCAGCGTCTCAAAAGGCAATTTAACCAAGTTGCATAAGGCCTTGGCTGGGTGGCTGTAGAAATATAGGGCCTCTTATCTGAATAAGAGCTGGCCACAGCTGTTGCAGATCTTGAAGGAATTATTTCTGTGCCTGTCAAACATCTGCTTTGTAAGCAAACAAAGCGGCTGAAACACTAGTGGTGCACATGACGTGCTGCAGCTCGTGGGGCAGAGCCAGCAGGCAGTAAATGGAAACTTTTTTTCCCCAGGCATCAGAAACCTTATGTCCCATGAGTGTCTCCAATGGACAGATAGGCCCTAATCCCTCTGTGTTATACAGACCTGTGCCTTATCTTAGGAAAAGAGCCAGTGTGGTCTGAGCACTGATCTCTGTGTCTGGTAAGCTGTAAATCACCTACAGCTGTCATGAATATTCTGACATATAGCCTATAGAACTACATTTATTTTCTTTCTCACCACCCAGGAATTGTTCCATATAAACGTGGGTAGACCCCAAAAGGCTGATATTGAAAATCAGGATGTGCTTTGGAGCTCTTTGACGTTAAATATCTTCTTCCTCTTCTGTTTTTCCTCCCTTAGTCATTGCTATATTTTTCCTCTACAAAACAGTCACAGTGCATCCTCTGTTAAGCAAACCAGCTGCCTTTCTGTACCTCTGGTAGTCTTACCAAAACTCCCACACTACACAATAAATGCCCTCTGAGAATCTGGCTGCAGGGAGTGGGGGATGCCTGTACACTGGGTAACCAGAACACTTTGTGTTCTCCTATGTGTGTTTTTAGGCTGCCACCCGCCCCATAAAGCCCCATGATAAGTGCCTATTGCTGTGTTTCTTTGCATATGTGCATGTGGGTCTGGACCGTGAAAGTTCATTCTCCCAAAATGTAGATGCTGCGGGAGAACCCAGTCCAAATACGAGGACTGGCCACCATATAAGGATGCTGATTTTGTGTTTTGTCCACTCAAAACTTCCCTTCTTTGTGCTCTGCCAAAACCCACTAGCACTTTAGGAGGAGGACGGTGACTGTGAATAGATGAACAAGCACATGAATGAATGTAAAAAGTTGACCTGAGGTCTCTCTCCCCTGTTTTTCCCCTGGCAGACTTCCAAGTGTTTCTGCAGTGTGTTCCTGAGCTGTTTGTCCACGTCTTTTTGAAAATATCTTAGTTCAATGTGACACAGCTCCACATTTTCTTTATATGTATAATCAAATGCAAACAATTAAGATTGCCTAACTGAGCTCTGTGCCAACAGGTAACTACAGTTCAAAGGGCCTTTTACGCAGTTAACAGGTTGGACTGCATTTCCTCCACACCCTTCAAACAAAGGTATGGTGTAACACCTAACAGAACTTTCCTGTCAAAATCTCCAGTTCTAGGGTGAGCTCTCAGTGCAACTGCCTGAGGCCTCAGGTCAGGAAGGACACATCAAGGCTGAGCAGAAAATCAATGCATGACATTCAATTTTCAGCTGAAGAGGGGGGAATGCATCCATTTCAGGCTCCATGCAAGACCACAAAGCTATTGCCAAGCTGGAAGCTAACAAAGCAGTATCACCTTGCAATGAAGACAACCTTTGCAAGGAGCTCTAACTAATTTCCACTCCAGTTATGTTGCTGCAATTTTTATCTAATTATTCTCAATGACACTGGGCAGAGGAGGTGTTAATATAAAGGAAGATTGTGTTTCTAGTTACAGCTTAACACTATAGGCAGGGAGAGTTGGGTTTTGTTATAAGATCTGCCATAGATCTGGGTTGATTGACGCACCTTTGCCTCATGGCTTTTAAACTGCAATGTGGTGTGAGCAGTCACACCTAACTGTGAATTTCAAATCATTACTATATTTGAAGTGCTTTTTCTGGAAGATGCAGGTGCAGGTGGCTTGGCTACACTTGTCATGGGAGAGAACATCTCCAAGTGTCTGCTCAGACACTGTATTTCACAGATTTGCACAGTTAGGTTTGTGCTCATCATTCACGTGGGTAGCTGGGTTTAGTTTAGCTGGGGCTGGAGGTGGTGCTTGGCCAGACTTGTTGTGTGAATGGAATCTGAATCTTCAAAGAAAGGAGAGCAGCAGGGAATGGACTCAGCCAAGGACTGGCTGTGGGATGTGGGGCTTTTCAGCTCCCAGGTTCAAATACAATGAAGTTAATAAAAATCGGATGGCTTTCTTGCCATCTGGCAGCCAGTTGGGAGCTTGTGTGCATTCTATAGGTAAATTTTACTATCAAGTTACGGGACAAATTATTTCATCAGCTCTAAGGACAAGCTGGGAACGGTGAAAAAAACTGAATAAGCTTCATCAACTTAGGGCACTGGTGTGGTACTTTAAAGGAGTGATGTGTGGGAGGAATGAACTAAGCCTTAGTCTTCTAGCTTCCTTTTTTGACAGAGGAAGACAGACTTTACAACACCACGGCTTCTTCCTGAGAAACTGAGTAGGTCAGAGTTTTCTGTCAGCCCCGTGGTCCTTTCCATGAAACCGATGATTTTGACACATCAGGGAAACTTACAGCCCTAACCCCACGTTTTTTGTTGTTGTTTGTTTAGGAAGGCAGGTTAACCTCCCTCTTGAAGAAAGTTTCATTTATTCTTTGTACTTACAGTAAAGATGGATGTCAACTCAAGGGAAAGGTAGAGGTAGTTTCCCAGGACAGCAAGAGCAGGATGTAAAATCATATAGTGACTTGTGGCTGTGCAGAGATCTTATAAAACTGCATTAACTGTGTGCTCTGGCCTCATATCACCTCATGGTTTCCAGAGCAATGCCATACCTCAGCTGGTGGCCATTTCACAGTAGCCCATGACTTCTTCTGTACTGGAGGAATACAAGCCTTGTGATGCCTGAAGTACTCTGCTAATTTGAAAACAGATCCCAAGACACTTTGCCATTTACCAGGAGCAGAAAGGGGCTTCCAAAGTTCTGCCCATCCCCATCTCAGCCCTGGGCAAAGCTGTCATTTCCCCACAGGTTCCAGAGCCTGCTTGTGAGAAGTGCTGAGGGACTGGTGTACTTGTCTCAGCCAGGAGTCAATTAACAGCCCGGGCAGGACAATGGGAGGAAGGTGACTCTTTTCTAGGAATTTCTCACTTTCCTTCTTCCCTCGTCAGAGCCCGGGGATGGTGGCTGCAGCTATCAGGGGCTGTGGCTGTCTAAAAGCACCCAGGTGCCCAGAGACACCGGTTCAGCTGATGGGGTTTGGGGTTGGGCAGGAGGATTGTGAGCCCTCTGGTCAACAGAGGTGGGTGGGCTCAGTTTGCAGAGTGTTTAAAACAGCTGTATTAGATTGTATTTACTGTAAGAATGAGGAGCTTGGCTGCTCTGGGAGTGGGAGAGTGAAGCATTGGCCTTGTCCCCTCATCCCAAAGGCACTGGAGGAGAGCCCTGCCTCCATGGAGCTGGCAGGGCCAGGTGGGGAAGGTGCAGGGTGGCAGGGAAGGAAGGCTCTGTATGCTTTCTGGGCTCATTTGTCTCAGTGTTATCTTGTGGGTGCAGACCCTGGTCACAGTGTGTGTGTGGGAGCAGCTTTTTTCACCCTCTGGGTATATTTGGAGAGCTGGATTAGGCCAGCTGAGTGTGGAGCTCGTGGTATGTATTTCTATTATATTAGGTTGTTCTCTTTTGATTGCACTTGCTTTATCCGTTTTAGTTTCCTGCTTGTCTCTACTTACCTGGAAGCTTGTAACACCTCTTTTTGCTGTTACAACAACTCATTTTCCATAGGATAACATTTACATTGTGGTCTGGCTGGAACTGAAATACCAAGAGGTCGTTTGGTACAATTGATGTCACGAGAAAGGCTTAGCTGCCTCAGCACAGTACTGGAGGAGCTTTTCTTTCTCCACGTTGGGTTTGTGCATCTCATTATGTTTCACAGGGGTTATAGAAGCAGGATTTGGCTCTTGCAGCTGGCGTGGTTCTTCCACATGAAACTTTATGGCTGGGAGAGAATTTCTGGGCATTTTCAATTGGAACTGGATGTCCCAAGCCAAGGTTGGGGCTGCTGCAGCGGTTAAAAGAAAAAAAAAAAAAAAAGAAGAAAAAATAAGTCAGAACTTCTGCATGCAGTAATTTTATGGGCAGTGTGCCAGAGTAAAAGAAGAAAACAGCACACCCTCCCCCCACCTCCCAACTGCTCTTATCGACATTCCATCAGTATTGGAAATTAAGAATTAATCTCGTGATTGTGTAACTGAGGAAACTGAGGCAGGGAGTGACCAAGAAATCATTGAGAGAGTTTAGAATGTCATCTAAGGATTCTAGGTGGGACTTTTGGCTAGAACTGATGATTTTGGGTGTCTCAGTGCAAGACCTCTATAGAATCTGGTGTGCGGTTTTTTAGGTTTTATCTGTTTGCTGTTTTGTTTTTTATGTCGGCGGTGTCTGTGTGCCCCATCTTCTTCCCTGTCTCCGCTGTAGGTGTGCACTCCTGTCTATGAGGTGTATGGGGCCTTTTCAGTGTTGAATTCTGGCAAAAGTGAATTGTCTGAATAATATACGTCTTTGAAAAGTTCTTACCTCGCACCCACCTCCTTCCTTAAGAAGGACTACCTGAGAGAAATAGTTCCACCTACGTGTACCCTGCAGCTAGAGGCTGATTCAGAGAAACCTACTTAGCTTTTGTGTGCTGTAGTACACAGGTGAGAATGGGCTGCCAAGGACGTGACTTGCCATTTCTAAAATATACAAGTCTTATGCAAGGAACAGCAGATGTAGCTACAAACCTGCCAGAACGTATCTTTCTCCGTGTGAGTGGTGCGTGTTGTTGAAAATGGGTCTCACTTTAAGGAAATAGCAGATGGAACTGTGAGAGGGACAAAGAGAAGTAAACCTTAGCGTGTTTGGCATGTTAATGTGGGCTCTGAGAGCTCTAAAGGGACTATCCCAGAGGCGTGTGTTGCTTAGCAGTTTTGGCTTGCCACAGGTAATAAAAGTCTGCACTCATGAAGAAGTAAATGTACAAGTTTATTAAAACACGAGTAGACTGTTGTTTTCTCGAGGAAAATTTCTTGTCCTCTTTCATCACACTTTATAGAGCGTGTTGAGACACAATTGAGAACACTGCTGTTCTTGTTCAGAAGCAGGGAGTGTTCCTGTGAATGGGAAAGCTCCATTTGAATTAATCATGGGTGATTAGGCATCTAATAGGCTCTGCAGCTCTTTAGATCTGAGGTCCACAGCAATAGCTGATGCAGAAGTAGTGTGTGTGTGACAGTGAGTAAGAGCTATCGTGCCAGAGCATGTGAACAGCTCTCTCTATAGGCATGTACAGGAGTTTTGTTTTCATGGCCTTACAATTTCTTACTTTGACCAGGTTATGTCTCACAGCTGTCTGCATCATCACTTATTCTTTCCCTCAAAAACAGGGTTAGTCAGCATTCTCTGGGCTTTTTTTTGGGAATTGCAATAAACTACAGAGTTGTCACAGTGTGTGTGTGTGTGTGTGTGTGTGTGTGTAGAAATAATAACAGTAAAATCATCATCCAAAAGGAAAGATTGGAATTCACAGGATTTTTTGTGTGTGTGCTTGCTTGTATGAGCACAGAATGGATGCATTAAAAAAAATTAACCAGACACTGGTGGGAACACAATAAGTGAAATCTGTGTTTGCTCTGTGTGTGTGTGTGTATTTGTCTGGGTGATTTTAAGTGATGGGAGAAGAAAACACACTGAATTACTGCTTTTTAGAACTGTCCCAAAGCCTGTTTCAGATCTAGGCCTGCTTACCAATCTATTCAGCCCCTTCTCTGGGGAGTTCCATGAAAGAACTTTCTTTCTGCTGGCCATCTCTCTTTATGCTGCTCCGTGTACTTATTGTAAGGAAGAAAGATCTTGTTGTCTCACATCTAAATATCTATTTCAAAGTGAAGTAAAAAGCATGAGATATCTTTTTGTTCAGCGTTTGTACAGCTCCTGCTCAGCAGGACTGCTTATGATTGAGATCCTTGATCTCTATATCAATACAGAAAGGCAGTAAAATAAGCTGCTACCTGGGGCAGGCCAAATTCCTAAATCTGACCAATGCAGAAAAGGAAAGCTCTTCACATGCCAAATAGACCATCTGTCAACATGCTACGCCAAGTTTCTGGAAGACCAGCAATGCAACTAGGACTGTGAAACTATCTAAAACATTGAATAGATAATTGTTTGTGATAGGAAACTTCTAAGTTGTGAGTGAAGCCGCAAAAAGTCCTGCTGTGTAAGTCAGGTGTCTGGGAAGGGAGCAGTCAGACAGCAGCAGCTCAGCTGAGTCCCCTGACTCCTGCTGATGATGCTGGACATATCACAGGGCCAGGCACTTGAGGAGAGGCAGCTGCATTTCAAAAGCCTGTGCAGACTAGAATGTTCTACTCAACCATTCTATTCATGTTCTTGGAGAGAAACTCTCATGAAAGTACCTTTACTGAGACTCACTTGAACTGGTGAGTCTGCTGTAATGATTCATACACAGGAAGGCACAGATCCTTGATCCCCTCTGCGTACTTGTTTGCATCCTGATGGCTTTTAAGAATGAATAGACTATGAGGTGCTAAAAGCTTAGCCCAGGCTGAGTGGGTGGAGGAAAGGGGATATTGCTAAATGAATGCTGTGCTATTTATGGCTGAGTGGATGCCTCCCAGAGTGTAAAAACAAGTTTGTTTTTTTTTTAATTTATTTTTTATTTTTTTGCAAGCCTGCTTCTGGGAGGTAAGGTGCAGCCGAATGAATTCCAGCCTGACAACAGTGAGAAGGTGGCCACAGCACTTGCTTAAAATTGCTGCTCCAATATTTGAGCTGAGATTAGGAATGCTCTAGGCTTGTGCCCTCCATCTGAATGTTTGTGCTTCCCTAGTTCCCTTTTACGTAATTATGGGCTTAACCCTTTGGTGTTTTTGCTGTAACATGTACTACATTCGTGCACTTGGTTAAGTGCCCCATGTGGATGTGGATAGAAGTGGAAAGCTCTTCAGACTGCAGTTTTTCCCCAAATTAAAGAACCAAATAAAACGGGTGTTGCAGATCCATCCACTGTGGCTTTACCATCAGGGTTGTCGGGTTTTTTCTACAGTTTCTGCTCCAATTGTGTGACTTTACTTTGCTGACTTCTGTCTTGGGGAGGGAAGTATTTCTCAGCCCTCACTCCAGTACGAGGCCATGGCTTGGGCCCTGATTCTGCAGATGGGAGTGTCCCTACCCTAGTTTCGACACCTGTGCTACAAAACTTGCTGGTTTCTGTACTAAAATTAAGTACAGGCCTATGTGTCTGTATAATTGGGGCCTGAGACAACCGAAGCAAAAAGTCCCAGAGAGTGTGTGCTCTTTCCTTTGTAACCCTCTGATGTGCATGTGCTTTAAATTCGTTCTTGAACTGCACCCACTTTGCTGTGTCTGAGTGGGAAAAAGGAAGGAGAACAAAAATATTTTAGGTTGTGATAGTTGCCTTTCGCAGGGGATGGGATCAGTTTCTAACGTGACAAGGTGATCATCTCCATCTCACAGGGTCTTGTTGAAGCACCTCTCAGTGTGCAGGGATTTATGGGCACAGATCTTCATGTCAGCAAAATAATGGGTGTCTTAGGGTCACCTTGGATAGCTAATGAAAGGGACCACCAGGTGCTGTCCGAAGGGAATTTTGGAAGGCATGGAACCAGTGTCATTCTGCAGTGTGAGAAGTTCTGAAAAATGTGTGTGGCTTCTTGTGTAGGTGACAAGTGAATTTCATGGGTGTAGAGAGAGACTGTGTCCTCAGGATCTACAACTCAAAATGTTCCTGGAGCTGTAAAGAGGACTGAAAGAAAGCTTCGGGATCTGGAATGAATCTCTGAAATGGGAGACTGGCTTATAGGCACAGTTTTGTGGACTGGGAAGTGTATAGGGTTGTGTTGATAATGCCCTGGTTCTTTAGTACCTTTTTTTTTTTAAAAAAAAAGGGCTACTACATGTGGAGTTATAAGTCACAGTGAAATTCGTATCTAAAAAAGCCAAAAAAATTTAAGAATAAATGTTTTCCTTTATTTTTGTGCATTCTCATTTTCCCCTTTGATTTCATGATTTCCAAGTCACTGAAGCCTTTGATACAGCTGTTGCAAGGATGACAATAATCACCTCTAGCTACTGAAGTTTGGTTATCTGTTACTCACCAGGTCTTCCTCATTGATGAAGGCTAACTGTACCTGCAGGATGATTCAGCCAGTACTAAAACCCTCGGCAAAATAAGATTTGGATGTGTCTGGCTCTTTCTGTAGCGAATGGGGAAGAGTTGAACAGTTCTGAGTTAGGAGCATGGGGTGGAGACCAGTCCGTGCTCCACAAAGATCTGTGTTCTCCTCAGTGCTTGCTGCCAGAGGGCACATCTTGGTGTGGTGCTCTCCAAGCCTTTTTCAGAAGTGCTGTTTTCCAGCAACTCCTGCTTCTGCTCTCATCTTTGGCCTTGTCCTTTGTCAAGCAAGGTTTCTTGAGACTAATTGTGCTCTATGCTTACAGGTGGAGAGCTGACAATAGACTTAAAATGACAGTATCCTCCAGCTCTGAGAAATTCTCATTAATGCAGTGCTGAAGAGTGACACTTGTTTCATAGAATATGACGTAATTCTTCGGTGTCTAAGTGGATTTGTTCGCTGCTTGTTTCCAGTAATACTGGAAAAAAATATGTTGTCTGGGATTTTAGAGGAAGTAAAGGCCTGTGGAAGGTGTTGATGATGTAGAGTATTGAAGACAGATCTGCATTGCACTCTGTCAGTCAAAAAGGTGAGAAAGTTAGTTCAGATCACTCCAGAAAAGGGGAGTGACTGTGATGCTTAGATCTGCTTTCAAATATTTCTTCCCTCAAGTTTAGGAGTTTACATCCAGTTCAGATGGAGATATAGCAGTTCACAGAAGAGAGACAGCACAGTTTCCTGCACCAAAAGAAGCCATTGTTCCTGCTTGAAGTCTGGCAGAAAGTGTCTTCATGCTGTGTCAATCCCAGGCATTTGGACTGAGGGCATGGAAACAAATACCAAGGAGTGAGATTTCAGTTGCTTTCACATTGAATTGTTTCCTGTGAGGTTTTTAACATATGGTGTTCATGACAGAAACATGTGAGCTGGAGATTGGAGACACCTAATTTGGAGCCCAGGTTGTATCACTGCTGCTGAGAATACAGCAGGGTCACCTGGCTGGGCAAGAACATGTGTGAGCTCTTCTCCCTGTCTCCTGCAGTCACAGGCATTTGTGCCTGTGTGCTCTCGTGCTGCAGAGCCCTCCTCACTGCAAAGCATCTGTCATCATGTGTTCATAATAATCCAAAGCTAAAATGGGAGCATTCCCTTTCTCTTTCTTTCCAGCCCGAGCCCAGAACTGGCAGCAGAGTCTGTCTTAAAGACTTGCAAGTAAATTGTGCAAGATCTTGGCACTGACAGTGTGTGGCATATGCTGCCACAGCTGGGAAGCTGTTGTAGGAAAGGGTCAGGGGACCCTCTGCAGGACTGTGAAGAATGCAAACACAGAAGCCCAGCCTATGTTGCCAAATTACTCTCCCCAATAACTCCTGAGGCGATGGAGGGGTGTACTTACAGGAGCACTGATCTTCAGATCTGTTTTCCTTATGATGTGTTACGTTAAACCACAAGTCTTCAAATTATGCAGAGGAGTAATTTTCCCAAACTGCAGGCTTCTGTTTTCCAGCAATGCATCAAGGCGAGGTAAATGGCAAGGAATAAAGCATGTTTAATTTAATGGGGACGACAGCAAGACAGATGGCTGGTGGTGGATCACTTACTGCAGGCCTAAGAATGCCAGCTTCTGGGTGGAGATGAGAACTGAGAAAGTGCTCAGTTAATCTTGCTGGAGGCATGAGCTGCTTGTGCTCATGCTCACTGGTGAGCTGCCGTGGGAACTCCACTGTGATTGTGAATGTGTGTTGTCTCTGAAGGTGCCTGTACAAGAGTGATCCTTCTTCATATAAACACCTTCCCTCTCAGGCAAACAAAGCAATTTGTGCTCAGACAAGTATTTGCAATTCTCCCATTTTGTAATTCATTTTTCAAAATGCTGTTGCCATTCAGCTGCGGAGAAGAAATAATGCCATCCACCCACAAAGAAAGGGCAGCAAAGGGTCCATGATCTCCTCAGGCTAAAAATTGCTTGTTCAAAAGGTTTGGCAGCTGCTTTCAAATATCAAAGATCTTCACAAAAGCATGGAATGGGTGATGATTGGTGTGAGGTGTTTGGTTGGGTTTCTTCAGCCTGTTTCCCTTGTACCCCTTGACCTGCCTCCACGCTGTACCCTGCCCTTTATGTGCACATCTCTAAAAGACAGGGCCATTGCACATGAACAGCATGTGCTTGGTGGGACAAGTAAGGGGAATGTTTTCTTCTAAGGCAAACAGAGAGCTGTCCTTGATCTGTTCCCCTTATACCACTGTAGATGAAATTTTCTGATTTCTCCTGGGTATGGCACTGGGTGTAGGACTCAGCAGATACCTGTGTTACTTTACCTGGTCTGTATACAGCACTAAGCAGCAATACCAGCATGGTAAGACAGTTCAGGGAAGCTGGTCACAGATCAGTAAGGGGACAGCACAGACTGTCATCTATGTGCTGCTCTCTGCACCATTGCAGTGAGCACGTTTTGTCTGAATTCCTGTGTGCAGCTCTGCAGGTGAAGTACCTCCCAGCATGGTCTTGCCTTCCAGTGCACCCATTCTTTCCAAACACCTCATGCATACAATCCCTTGCTGCTCTTTCTTCCTACATAAAATGAGTGAATTTCCTGCTAATTGTAGCAAAATCCAGCAAGACTTTCCCAAAATTGTCTCTCCCCTTGGCTTTTATTTATGGTATTTTGAATTTGTCCACAGGTAACTGTTAACTGAGCTGGCCCTAATTCATTAGGTACAACCCTTTATATTGCTACTTGCTACTGAGGTCTTTGCACTGCTTGGAAGCACAGGCCTGTTTTGAATGACAGAGGGTTTTGAGCTGGGTTTAGTACAGGAGCAAATTTTAAATGGAGATGGGAAGGGAATATATTGTATAATTTTTGTGCTTGAGAAGCAAAATGGCCACATACAACTTGGAGGTAGAACTGTTTGAAGACCCTGCCTTGTTTTATTTTATAGCAGGTGTATTGGTTTGGCACAGCCTGGTTTCAGGTAGCAGGGGAGCTGCGAAGATGGCTCCTGTGAGGAAGCTGCTGGAAGCTTCCCACTGTGTCCGGCAGAGCCAGTGGCTGATGGCTCTGAAGATGGACATGCTGCTGGCCAGAACTGGGCCAATGAGAGAGGCTGGAAACACCTCTGTGATGACAGATTTAAGAAGAAAATCAAAACAAAGGCACGGGTCTTTTGCTCGTAGTCAGAGAAGAGGAGGAGGTGAGAATATGTGAAGGAGAACAACATGGAAACACCAAGGTCAGTGGAGAAGGAGGAGGAGGAGGTGCTCCAGGCGCCGGAGCCAAGATTCCCCTGCAGGCCGTGGTGAGGACCATGGTGAAGCAGCTGTGCCTCTGCAGCCCGTGGGGATCCAGGGGGGATGCAGAGATCCACCCACAGCCCCTGGGGATCCAGGGGGGATGCAGAGATCCA
>VWZT01011968.1:54781-74708 GCA_013397055.1 Pachycephala philippinensis
TGAGAGTGGACCCACACTGAGAAGTTCACAGAGAACTGTCTCCCGTGGGAGGGACCCCACGGCCTCACAGGGGATGGACTCTTCTCCCAGAGCAGCAGAAGAAAATCTTGGTGATGGACTGACCAAAACCCCCCTGCCCTGCCTCCCTGTGCTGTCGGTAGGAAGGAGGGAGGGCCTGGGGTGGGGGGAAAGTGTTTTAAGGGCCTATTTTACTTCTCATTACCCTCCTCTGATTCTGTTAGTAATAAATTTAACTTAGTAATTAAGGTTGGGCCTGTTTTGCCCTTGAAATATTTTTCCCGCAATCCTTATCTCATTCATGAAGCCTCTGTTAACCCTTTTTTCTCTTCTTTGCCCAGTGTGGTAGGGAAGGGTGAGTAAGTGACTCTCGTGGGTGCCTGGTGTTGGGCTAGTGTCAAACCATGACAGCAGGTTATTCTGTGTTGTATCCTGCTGCGAGGGACAGATTGTTAACCAGAGAGTTATGAGACTTGAATCTAAGAGTGGATTCAACCCACCCTGGTTCTTAAAGGTGACAGATACCAACTGGTATATTCACCTCTGGAAGGACTTGTGGTCTCCCAAGAGAGATGTGAGTGTGATATCTCCATCCTGCTGATCACAACTGATGGAAATTCAGGGCTTTCTGCTAATTTCACTTCACTGAAGACTTTCCTGCTCTACTACAAAGTAAGAGTACGTAGATGGCAAGAGCAGTGTGTTCTGTCCTGGGTCAGTCTCCCTGCTGGGGCTGAGCCAGCTGAGAAATGGCTCCTCCATGGCCAGGTGAGGGCCTGGATTCCTCACAGTGCTGGCGCTCTGCTCAGAGCCAAGGATTTCCCTTGGAGCTAGGGCAAGCAGGCGAGTCTATGCAGAACTTGAGCATGCATCAGGAGGTGTAGATCTTTTCCAGAGAATGTGCTTTTCATAGTGAATTCTTCTGGTCTTTTCCTTAAGCTGCTGTACTCCCTGGCTTTAGGTAAAGAAGATGTTTCAGACTAATACCCAAAAAGTAGCCACGGATGTTGCAAAGCTTTGTGTGTCTGAAGCACAGGAATGCTGATTTATCTCCTCCACCTTAGTGCAGGGAGTCAGCCAAGGGGGCAATGAGATACAAGATACGAAGACCAAAAAAGAGGAGCTGAAGTAGGGAAAAGATGCATGGGCCATAATTCTTTCTATTTCCCGCCCCAAATTCTGAAAGTTGAAACTGGGACCTCCTTGAAGGGAAGAAGGTTTTAACACCAGAACTGACTTCTTAATCTGGGGAGAATTACATTCTGAGTAAAAGTGTGTACACAATTACAAGTCCAAAACTTAGCCAGTATAAATTAGCACAAGTCCACTAGCTGATTGTGATCCAATTCAGACTTGCATGCATCTTCCTTCTGCTCCATTTACACATTGCTGTACCTCAGTTTTATCAGATCTGTGACTGCCCAGTGACAGAGAGAAAGAAGTCAAATGATAGAGGGATGATTCTGTAGAGGCTATTAGAGTGCTGAACATCAGAAGATTCTCTGACTCTTTCAAAATAAGACTGACTTACTTTGTAGCATCTATGCAATGCATGATGCAATGCATCCTTTTCAGCCCCTATAAACCTCTAAGGGTTTAGAAATTACTATACAGGACACAGTAATATATTGCCTGCACCAGAAATTACACAACAAACTGCTGATGGAATTAGAGTGGAATTCTCTGTACTGTGTGTTCTATGGAGTGCTGTCTACTACACAATAAATCACTTAATGCTCCTGTTTAGCAACACCTGATTGAGCAAGAAGGTGCAAAGCAGCACACGATGATATCATTTTATGTATGGTTTAAAACCCTCTAAAGCTATAAGGCAAAGTGGGTATCTTATATTTAGAGTGACCTGAGTCATTCTAAGTAATGCTGACTACCCACATTCCAGAGCTTTAGTCACGTTGTAGAGGTTACTGAATCAGGACTTGTCTGTGGATACCTTTGTCTGAGTAATTGTGCTGAAGTTAATAACACTTGTTAATTATGTACAACTTCTGGGAATTGGGTCAGATCAGGCCTTGTAGGATGTTTTGTATCATAACATGTTGTTCCATTAAACATGAACTTGTACTGATACCTTTCAGTGCTGTAATAGCTGTAATTAGTGGTAGCTCTTCTCACATATAAACATCTGCCTTTCCCATGCAGATTTTCGGGTTAATTCTCCTGTTGACTCTTCCCAGGATGTCTCATGGGAGAGGTGTTCTGCCACTTCTGAGCAAGGCAAATGTGTCAAAACATGCTGAAGAAGCATCTTTATATCAACACAGTAGGAAAGTGTCTCTGAATATGATGCAAAGGTCAAAACTTTAACTCTTCAGACTTAATACGCTGAGATGTTTATAAGCAACCAAAATGTGGTAAAGCCTAGGAGGAGAAAATGTAGTACAGGCGGGATTAGAAGCAATTAAAACATTTGTTCATATGCATAAAGCTCCACTCTTAAGTTTTTAATTCTTCGGTTGCCAGCAGCAGAATGAGGTTGCATAACTGGTCCTGTCCTGCTCAGCTGTGTGTGCCTTGGACGAGGTACCAACCACCCTGATGTTCCCCTGACCTCAGGGTATCCTGGCTCACAACCCTCCATCCCTCATTCTATTTGGTGAAGGCTCAGCCCTCAGGAGGAGAAGCCAAAGTAGCTCTTCAGTGCAGAGCGGTTTGGAGTCCTTTTCAAATTCCCAAGAAATGTTTGTTGTAAGGGGTGAAACAGGAAAGTTTTTGTTATGTTGTATTGGTGTGTGTTGGTTCACTTGTGACAACAGTTACACAATTGTACCCTGCTGGATCCCTGCTGAAATGTGTGGTTGGATCTCAGTTTGCCTCCTGTGCCATTGCATGTTCCAGCTTCTCTTGGTGGAAGGAGGCTTCAGCAGTGGCCATTGCTCACGTTTTGCATTCTGTCTGCTGCAGGTGTCTTGCCTTTTGTCAGACAGATTTATTCAAAGACTGACATATAACCAACAGCTGAGAAATTATACCTAGTGTTTGCTTAACCTGTTGGTTTTGAGGGACTGCCTCAAACAGAGTTGTTTCACTCCTGAAATGATTTTTGTTCAGGTTAAATTGTCTAGCTCCTGGTTTCTGCTGGGAAATTTTGACCTGTTTGCAGTGGCCAAGAAGCTTGCTCCAGTGTTCCTTTGAATTCCTTGATAACCAAAGCAAGATGTGTGCACCACAGCTGGAAGAGATGGGGAAACTGTGAGGACTATAGAAACTGCTATGAGAGCATATTAAGAAAGGAAGTGGGTGATTTTCTCTTGCATATGCAACTTCCTGAGGTTACCCTGCCTAGGGCTGTGCAAGGGAGGGGGGAAAAAGTGCTGAAGTGGGTTATAAAGGCTGGTTTGGTTATGAACCTGCATTATGCTGACTTAATTCACCATCATGCATGAGTTCGTTCAGGTTCTTACAATGTGCAAAGCCTTTGTAGCCACTGAGAAGTAGGGCTTGCCCTACTGAACGGCTGTGTGCAAAGCATTTAAGAGACACAGAGGTCTCTCTAAGTTTGTGGTGGTAGCTTGTGTACTGTGGCATTTGTTTGGTGCTTCTCTCCCTTTCTAGATTCTTGGTCTGTAGTTTAATAAACACAACAAATTTACCTTCCTAGCTGCTTCTAATTGAACGTGGTGAAGCAAAATTACTCTCAAGAAGTAGTGCTGCCTTGCACAAATCCGGTCTTTCTACTGCATTCGTTATTCTCCATTTCCCTTCATCAAAATGTTTTCCTTCATTTCTCCATAGACCCTTCTATCCAGCTTTTCTCCTTAGCAGTTAGAGAACAGATAAAGCTAATATCTTGCTTTAATCTGATCAGGGAGATGTTGAAATTTTTATTAGCCGTTTACAGACTCTCTAAAATGCATTAGCATCCAGACAGAGGAAAAGGATTGCTCAAGGAGCAGCAAGATCAAGGCTAAAACTTGAAGTAGTTAGTTAAAAATAAATTGAACAATAGACAGTGAAGGATATATATCTAGGAAGACAATTCTTGGCAGTTAGGAAACTCCTTGACAATTACTAGTTTTTTGCTAAGGGGTAAAATGGAGTTAGTTAAACCAGATGCATACTTAGGCCCAGGCTGTAAAGCTGGGATCCAAGAATGAAGTTTTCCCGAGTCTCAGTGCTACATTCTGGAAGGCTGACTTAGACCTTTCTCTTTAAGACTGAACATGACTTTTTTTTCTTTTCTTTTTCTTTTATTTTTTCAAGGAGCACATCCCCAGTGCTGTGTTACTGCTGCAGTGGGCTGAATGCAGAGGGAGGAGACTGCCCTGGTGAATTGCTACCTTATCTCTCATTCTCCAAACCTGATGCAACCCTAAACTGAGAGATCTCAAAGGGACAAGAGTGCTTAATCAACTTCACCATAGACTTGCGACTGTTGTTAATGTGCTTTGTCTCTTGAGTAACAAAGACACATCAGCTTTTCCAAGATGAAAATATGGAGTAAATATTCTAACCAAACTAACTTGAAGATTAACCAGTACCTGTTCCTTGCTCTATTTTTATATTTGCAGTTGGTAACAGGATAGCACAACAGTTTCTCAAAAGTTTTTAAAAATGCAGCCTTTTCTGCAGTAAAGACAGGAATCCACAGGCAGCAATCACCTGATTTCTCTGGGCGGCTGCTGCATTAGGTTGTCTTTTGTGACTTCTTGGAGAAATAGTGGGATGGGAGGAACTTGAGCCCAAGACAAGACTGAAATATCCTTTGAATGGTCATATACAGCTCAACTATCACCAAAATCATCAGCCTTCTACTGAAAAATGTATTAGTGTGCATTTCCCCTGTAGCCCGATGTTGTTTTCTCAATGCCCAGCTCAGGGGCTCTATTTTTTGCCACGATATAATTTCACTGTCGTCTTCCTTGGAGCTGAAACCAGCTGAGTGGAAACAAAACCCTGACCATCTTTTCTAGTGATGGAAGGTGCTGCTAATTTTCTCTAGGATATGACCTCAGGTTTTAAAACCTCTCTAAGGTAAGAACCAAGGATTGGACTCCTTGATTCTCAAACTAAAATTGAAGTTGGCACTACCTTTCCCAGTGTCTGACATTTGCAAATGTGTGTTTTGAGGACTGGTCTCCAGCTGTGTCAGTGGCTGACAGGACCCTCTGGAGGCTGCTGTGGTGGGAATTGGATGTCCCTCAGTCTTTCAACCTCTGCTCGGCTGCCATCAGCGACACCTTCTCTGTCTGTGTGTGACAGCACGTCTTGATAGCTGGCAGCACTTGCTTGTGAACCAGCAACCCCATCCCTGACTGTGGAGGTTGCTATTTGTTGCTGTTTGCTTCTCCCACATCTCTCCAGGCCAGTACCAGCGTGGGTTTGAGTGTGAGAACAGAGAGTAAAGACTGAAATCAGGGAACAAACCCAGCCACGCTGGGTACCCGGTGACCAGCCAGGTGCTCACAGTGGACCTGAGTAGTTTGGCTGCTGCTGCTGCTCTGTTATTTGAGTCTGGAGTCAGTTTGTGTTTCTGCAAACACATCAGTAATCACCTCCTGGGTTTCTTGATGGGGGGAGTATTGCAGGCATTGCTCTCATCAGTGGTGCCTGGTTGGTGGAGGTTTTCTAATGGTGCAGATAATCCTCTGGAAAGTGAAGCTTCCCATTGCCAGGGGAATGAAGAAGCAGGAGGATTTACAGCAAATGCAGCTACTTGAAGGAAAGGTGTGATGAGCTACCACAATTATGTGTTATTCTTTAAATGTATTTTACAGCATCTGCTCCTGTCATTCCTAATTCATGTGTCAAGCTTGGATGTGCCTTAAGTGTGATCATTTGAACATAATAAATCTGGGCTTCCTTCTGTTTTCCCTTGATATGCACATGCTGACAATTCCAGGAGATTGAATGTGAGCTGTGTGGCACCTGTGATGTGGCATGGGGCACGAGGAAGCTGGTGTTAAACACCATCCTGAAATTCCCACAATACCCTGTCTTCTTCTCACCTCCTGCCTCCATCACTGCAAAGTGCATCAAGAATGAGGAGCGAGGAAGAAATGAGGATATGTAACTGTTCTGTTAGACTTGGAAGTGGACGTATGTGTAGGGCAGAAGGGATTATAGACTGGGTTGTGTTTTCTCTGTTGGCTTATTGCCTCTTGACATTTGGGTTTGTAACCTTGTGAGATCACCACTGTTCAGGTGATGAGAGATGGCTGGATATGTTATTGAGAGTGTAAAAGGGAGTCATAATGGTCAATATGAGAAAAATTTGGAAGGTTTAAATAGGGAATGTCCACACTGGCCTTTAATAGAAAATGTGAGCCACATTCATCAGGTCTGCTGTGGCCTGGTGTATGGGCAGACATGGTTCACCTATTTTCCATATGTCAGAGCTGTTATTTTGGTGGCAAAGATACTGTTTGAGGTGCTTTTACTCTTCCCCTGTGTCCCCACCCCCTCAGTGATACAAAGATAGCTGTTGACCTAGAGCATCCCTTCCTCCTCATTCAGTTTTTATGCTATAGCAGATATTTATCTTTAGGCAGGAAGTGACAGGGTTAGTCCCTGCTGAGCTGTCAGATTACCAGAAGCTATTTGAGAGAAATCTGATTTACGCAGGAGTAGCTGTAAAAGGGAATGGGGACAGAGAAAGGAAGGATGGTTTAGACCAGGATAAGATGCAGCTACAGAGCTATACAAAAAGGGGCGAAAATAGAGGCAAGTGTAGGGTGGTGAGAAATATTTCTTGCCCTTTTTAACTTTAGAATTTAAACTCTTTATTTCTGTCTTGGTCTGACAAAGGCTGGATCAGGAGGAAAATAATGCAAAGTAAGAGGTTTACAAAGGAAGACCTTGCTTGCTTCAATATTGACAGGCAAATTTCCTGAAACTTTTGGAGCAGTAAAATTGCAGTGTGAGCAGGACTTTTGTTTCTCTCTTCCCTCCTTTTTAAAAAGCAAAACAAAGAAACAAAAAACCCCAACCTTAAAACCAACCAACCTGAAAAAAAACCAAAACAAAAACCCCAACAAACCCCCTTCCAAAATGTGGTTGTGTCAGAAACAAAGTGCTGATGGTAGTTTTATGATATGTGAGGTGTGCCTGAGGATGCTGCAGCGAGCCCTTACACAAGAAAAAGGCTTTTGGAGAAAGGTAGCAAGTACATCCTGCAGGTCAGGCTAGAACAGCCAGGAGCTTGATGTTCCTGCTCAGATCTATTCTTCCAGGCAGCCTTCCTGGACGTTAGTTAATTCCTGTACTGTGCTGTACTTCTGGGCTTCAGGACACAGGTCTTCCTTGTACCTGTCCTGGGTAAACAACAGGACCCAAGAAACCAGAGAGAGGCAGAGCAGTTTTATTTAAAAAAAAAAAAAAAAAGGTAGGTATGTAATACATGCCCTCCCCAGCTGCTGAATTCATGCCATCAAATATTGCCTGATTCAGGTCATGTGGTCCTACAGAGCTGTTTTCTCCTGGATGCAGATTGTCTTTTACAGCTGTCCTGTTTTGATTGGTTTTCTCATTGCTCAGCAGCTTGGAAAGTGTGAGGAAGCCATGGTGATGCTGATGTGTCTAACGCTTGTGGATCCTCCTCACCTCATCCACCCTGATGTGCCTCAGATACTGCAGCAGATCCTGGGGGGCAGAGGGGGCAACTGTGGTGGAGGGAAGGGGGGCTGGAGATGTCCGTGGAACTACAGCTTGAATCTGACCTCTTATTTTAAAGTCTCTGGTAATATGAACCCAAAACTGAACAGAACCAAAACCCTATTACAGGCTCTGAGTGACAGTTTGTCTGAAACTTGACCTTCTTTGGGAGGGACTGCTGGTTCCTGAGGAAGGGCCCACACAGAATCCTTGGGGTTGGAAAAGAGCTCCAAGATCAGTGAGTCCAGCCTTTGACTGAACACCACCTTGTCAACTAAACCATGGCCTTGTCCAGTTGTTTCTTGAACACATCCAGGGGAAGTGACCCCACCACTTCCCTGGGCAGCTGTTCCAGTGTTTAACCACACTTCCAGTGAACATGTCCAGACTGAACCTCCCCTGGCACAGCTTAAAGCCATTTCCTCTTGTCCTGTCACTTGTTACATGGGAGAAGAGACCAATCCCCACCTCCTTTCAGGTGTTACAGAGAGTGATGAGGTCTATCCTGAGCCTCCTTTTCTCTAAGCTAAACACCCCCAGCTCCCTTAGCCATTTGTTGTATGATTGACTCTCCAAACCCTTCACCAGCTTAGTTGCCCTTCTCTGGACACTCTCCAGCATTTCCATGTCTTTCTTGAAGTGAGGAGACCAGAACTAGGCTCCAATAAACCGGATGCAAGTCACAGAAAATAGATGCCTTTTTAAATCACTTCTTACCCATAAGAGATGTTTTATCTGGAACTGAAGCTAAGTTAGAACTCCTGGAATGGCAACCATTGAGCTTCTTGTTATGGGTTTATGCTGTGACTAAATATGAAAGCATTTTCAGATGCCTCTTGTTACAGTCAGGGCTGATGCAGAGAGGTGCTGGGTCCTGCCACAACTTCTAAGATCAACTGCTCAGGCTTTCAAGGTGGGAATTATTTGACTGCCACCATCTCCTGAACAGATTCAACTCACTTGTCCCCTTTCTGGTGGTGAGATTGGTGCTTCTGGCAGACCAGAGATCTGGAGAGGATTGTATGAAATGAGACTATCTTCTCTCCTGTTAATTCCACTGCAGATGGTTGGAACCTGTACTTCAAGGAAGGTGAAGGTGCAGCAACACTGAACTTGGGGAAAGACTTGCAGAGGTGGTAGAATGAAGACTGGTGGTGGGTGGTCTGGGGACACTTGATGTAGGCTGTAGGGCTGCAGTGCTCTCTGCTGTTGCACTGCAGCTCACAGTACCTATAAAAAACAGCTGTTTGAGTTTCTGTCTTGGTAGCTTTAAGCATTACTCTGGACAGTACAAATAACACAAAGGAGGTAGTGGAGTTTAAAAGGACAATTATCTGTTGCAAAAACAAACAAAACCATGGGGATGTCAGACAGCTGCATTCCTTTCACACTAGGCCACTAGTCAGGAAAAAGAAAATTATCATTTTGTGTGGAGCAGTAAAGCTGTTTACGCCTCCCACCTTTCACGATGGCTGCATTTCTTTAGCGATAGTGTGGGGCTATTTATCAAACATATAATTTAGATAGGTTCCTTTCCTGGGTTAAGTGTATGCGTACCATCCCCCTTGGTCAGAGCACTCCTTTCCCTTCCATCTTTTCCTTTGTGTTTAAGGGACCTTCTTGCCACTCTGCTAAAGCTGAGTTAATTACCTTGGAGCTTCCCTGAAACAAGGTGCTTGTTTTTAAGGAGCTTCTTTTGGCTACCTCAAAATGCCTTCTCCCTCTCTATAGGATGTGGAAAGAACGATTGCCCTGAGAAGAAGTTGGGGAAAACGTTCTGAGGACCTCGGAGGTTGCTGGATGACTCTATGTGATACTGGAGAGTCCAATATTTGCATTTCCTTCCTCACTGTAACAGAGGAATTTTCAGTAGTGCCTACAGGAACTGTTTATCTAAAGGCTGCGTTCAGAGTTTTGAAATAAACATGTGTTTTGGCTATGACCTCTTTATTGCTTTTTTTGGTTTTAATGCAAGACCTTAAGGGCGGTGGGAGGAATTGCAAGGATGAGATCAGCAGATACGGAGTTGGAGATTTGGAGCTCTATCCTGATCCCAGACCCCTGGCCAGATTGTAATTTGCGTAATCCCATATTTACTTCCCCTCTGTGTTTTCAGCTGGTTGGAGCGCTCTTTGCTTTCTGGTAACAATCTGCTCTTTATTGCTTTTAAGGTAGAGGAGGAATTTCTGGAAGGGGGAGGCTTGCAAAACCACTCTAGAAAGAATGTCAGGGCATAGCTGCATACAAACTACTATGGTAAATAAAATGCTTTTCAACTGATCTGTGCAGTATAAACCTGACAGTTTTGTACAACATTTGACTGAGCCCTCCACTGAACTAGTTTGGAGACCAGACTACTTGTTGCCAATGTCAGACATAAAATTTGTTTCATGTCTGTATTTTTATCAGGCCTGGAATTCTGACTTTATCTGGACCTGTTCAGGACTTGATTTTTTTTTCCAGTCTAATTTAGCACAATAGAGTTAAAAATAAGTTCACTGTTATTAAGATTTTATATGCCATTATTGTTCCCATGTTTCACTTTTGGTATCAAACTGTGTCTGAAGTACTGAACTTTACAAGGTGGACTTGAGACTGGAAGCAGATGGAGTCAATTCTCTTATTTCTGTCAGTTTGTGTTTTTTTGAAGGGAAAGAAGAATTAATTTCATCCTTTCTGCCACTTAAGCTTCAAACAGTGATAATTTGGAACATATGGTAAGTGTAAGGCTCTAGTCCCTTTTGCTGAGCTGCTGTAGAGAAAATTGTATTAAGATAAATAAGGATGAATTATGCAAAGAATCAAAAAATCAGATTTTTATTTTTGTTTAGTTATTCTCTAAGAGAATATTGGCTCTTCAAAACCATGGGAATAAATGACAATATTATTTCTAAGTCTGTGTGATCTCAAAGCAGAAGCAGCCCAATTGTTATGCTGTTCAAGGCTTCTCCTGCCATTCCTGGTCAGTGAAATCCACAGTGATAGATTTGCTCGATTAAGAGTAAGTCTATTCCAATAAGTGTAAGTATAGTTTACAATAATGATTTCAGTTCAAAGCATCAGAAAGGGAGAGGAAATAAATGCTATTTGACACATCAGTCTGCCTTTTTTTTCTTAACCTGCAGGCTGTTTTTCCCACAAAATAACAATGCATTTTCTAAAAGCTGTGGTTCCTATGTACTATGAGATTGTAAATTAAGATATGTTTGTAATTCAGTTACACAAAACTCAGCATTTATACAGTGAGTGTTGCAAAATTAAAAACGCATCAATCTTTTATATGGGACAGCAGTAGTTAAAATTTTAGATGTTGTTCTAAGTCCTCCTTAAATATTGCTGGCTTGACTATCAGAACACTGATTAATGAAAAACTATGGAAGAACTGTAAGAAAAAATCAAAATTAGCTTTTGGAATCCAGAGGTGCTTTCAATATTTCAAAACATGTTTACTAACATCAAATTTTTTTTGGTGGAGGTATTTTTTCCGCAAGGAAGGAAAATAAATAATAAAGGATTTTAACCGAAGTGCAGTGAAAAGAAGTATTTTTCTCCAAAAAGAGTTAAATGTTGCATCCTGTGGCTTAGTCTTTGAACCATTTGGGGTTTAAGGGTACCATGGGATTATGCTGTACTCTAAGGACACTGAAATTAGACACTGACTTTTTAAAGTGGAAGCTGGAACTTGTTGATAATCACAAGACAGAGCTGATCACAAGCTTCACAATGAAATAATGACATTTGCAATGCTGTCTCTTTTTTTGCCTTATTTGACCATAGGAGTAAAGTGTGTGATCTGGACCCAGATGAGATCAAGGACTTTCCAGAATGTAGCCCAGCTTTATATGATTCATAGTCCACGGTAAAGCAATCAGTTTGTTGTAATATCTGAAAGGGGACAAATGCTAAATAACTGAATGAGTTTTCCTCATGGTTACAGTCCTCTAAACCCAAAAGTCAATGTGTGAAATACCTGGGTTTTGCCAGCCTTATGCTCCATGTATCGGTTTTCCCTCAAGGTTGTGTGTGATGCTTAATCTTGACATAATGCCAAAGATGATGCAAAAAATCTTATATTAATATGCTGATCTATAATAAATGAAAGACTTACAGATAATGAAGCTCAAGGAGTGGCTTAAGAATAATAATACGGCAACCCAAGAAGAGGTTTAAATATTTCTGGTATTGGGTTTCCTGTGAGAAATGGATGTGAACACAAGGAAATGTTCTCTTGGTGGGAGCTGATACCACTCCTGGTATCCAGAGGAGTGTCCCTGCAGTCTCCTGCTGCCATTCTCCTTCCCAGGTAATGGTGCTGCCTGAAAAACCAGCAGTTATGGGAAGAAATTGGACATAAAGAAACTCTGAGCAGGGACAAGTGCATCACTCATCAAGCAGATCATATTCGAGCCTCTCCTGTGCTCTCTGTATTGAAATTGTTCAATGTATGTGGCTTGGTGGGAAGCTAATTCTGTTTCTCTAAGCAGTGTTTCTCAACAGAAAAGGCTGCTGTACAAAAGCAACTTTTCTTCTGTGTTTTAAATGGAAGTAAGTGGGAAGCTGCATGTAGAACTCCACTGTTTTCTTTCTCAATATAATTTCTCATTTTGTTCTGAACATCTCATCCTCTGAGAAAAGTATTTCCAGGGAAATAAGATCTCGCTCCATCCAGAGTTAAGATGTTATTGCTGCAGTGAGTTTTGAAATTTTTCCATTTGGAGGAGGAAATTCTGTCTTCTGACAAAAAAAAGAAAAAAAAAAAAGAAAAATTATTGTTTTTGCATTGGATCCAGCAGATTCCTTTTTAAAAAAAAAAATTAAGAAGCAACTTTTTCACACAAAATTTGATTTAGAGACCTAGTTTCTTGTTGAGAACAGCTGGGAGAGGAAAGATGCAGCTTACCTCAATTATGTGATGAGCAAGTTTGTAACAAAGTTTCAAATTCCTCTGTTAAAAATAAACCAATAAATAAATAGAAATGGAGCCAAGTGATAGAAATAGTTCAGGAAGAAAACTTTTGACACAGACAAGAGATGCAAAGAGATCTTAGAGATGCAAAAATGCACACGCTCTTCCTAGTACACAGTTTTGGACAGATGCCCTGTAGTGTTAAGAGCAAACAGATACAGAAATCCATTCCTAAGGGACACCAGAGTCAATTCAGCAGGCACTTGTGCCAGTGTTCATGTGGCTTGCTAAATATCCTGTAAGCCACAGTGCTGGTAATTGCTTTGTTTGCAGTTTCTTCACTGCCAGAGTATCAAATAATGAAGAACTTATCTAAATACGATTTTTATGTTTAAACCCCCTGATATGATTAACTGTAACAGCTTATTCTATCAATTGTTGTGAATATTTCGTGTATAGGAACTCTGACAGTGAAAGATGGCCTGTGAAGGTGCTGTTCTGGTTTAATCCCAGCTGTCAGTTGAGTACTGTGAAGGCCTGGTGGATGGGGAGCAGGATTGGAAAAAAGGGATAAAACCTGTGGGCAATGATTTTTTATTTAGGTCTGACAGACCTTCCACAATAAATGGATGATTATTTAAAAGCTGAAACAGACAAGACCCACCTCTCCATCCCCCCAAATTATTAAGAGTGATTCCCTTGGAAGAGTGATGGACTTTCTGAGTCTCAGATTAGTTTCAGTGGCTTTAAATGAAAATTTAAAGGTATATTGAGAGGCAAACATGCAAAAATAGAGGGAGTGGAGAAGAAGATACAGTTCAGTATGAACATCAACAACTACCAGTTCAAGTCCAAGAGTTCTGTTTGATGAGGAAGCACAATTCAGTATGCCAGGCTACAAATAATTTGACATTTTGGTTTGTGCCTTGGCTGTTCTGTAGTCAGAAGGGAGATATAGAGAATTAGCTACAAAGCAAGAACAATTAGAAAATTATTTGCATAATAAATATGAGAAATTAGCCCATCTGACAACATTCTAACAAGCTTTCTGACAACCTGAAAAACTAAAACAAACAGCAGCTGTTGGGTAAATTGCCACTGTTGACAAAGAAGCAGGGAGCCTTAATGATAATGGAACACCTTTTTCTTGATGCAGAATGGCCCACTTTATTTGACATCACTGATTTTTGCCTATTCAGCCTAGTCACTCGATGCAGTGGCTCAGTTACTTATTGCTTGGTTTTATGATTTCCAGTTGTTTTCTGGTACTGGGAGTTCTTTGGGTCCTGTGCATGTGGGTGCACATAAGCATAAATTTGACCTGCACAGGAAAGTTACTTGCTGATAGTTCCACACCTGGGTTTGGTTTGAAAGATGTTTGCATGCAAGAAATCTCTGGTTTGGCCTCAGTCACGGAAGCTGGTTAGCAGCAAGGGTCAAAATGATGAGCGTGTGCTGTTGTATTTTTGAGATTAATATAATGGCAAGCTTAATGTTCTGTTTCACTCCCTAGTTAAGTCAGTGACTCCTTGAGGCCTGAAGGAGTCACTGCCCTGTGTAGATATCCTAACTGAAAATTTTAGTCACATTAGAGTTAAAAAAAAAAAAAAGTTGTATCTGTTCCAGATTTGGTGGGGGGGAAAGGCTTATGAATCAAACGTGTTTGTGTTCAGTCTCTCATTTTCAATGGGCAGCAGTTTGAACCAGTTCTTTGTTTATTGGAAAATATTTGTGTACTTTTGGAGGCCACTGAGTCAGAGAGCCATACACAGCAATTGAAATTACAAGCAAATATTTTCCTTTCATGCAGTTAAGTGCCTAATAAATCCCTATAAATATGAACTTTGCTAAATGAGACAGCATCAATAGGCTTTATTAAGGCCAGACTTAATTTGCTCCACAGCCACTTTGTGAACATCTGGCAGTGAGGACGAGTCTTAAAGTGAATGTAGAAGTCACCAGTGCTGACTTTGAGGCCACAGCTGTGTGAGGGCCACTCAGCGTGGACATGGACAGGGCTGGCCCCAGGCGTGACAGTGGGGCCGACTGCTGGCTTTGGCAATGGGTGGGTCAGGAGCTGCTCTGAGCAGCAGAGAACTCCTTTGCCTCAGCCAAAGCAGGAATCACAGAGTCCTGCTGCATGTGGTGCATCTCCTCCTGCCTCTGCAGCACCTGGGGTTGAAAGGTTAGAAGGGTTGGGGCCTCTGCCCCCCATTTCCTCCACACCTTGCAGGTGTCAGTCTGTACCTGTGTTCCATGGTACTCTGGCACAGGTCATCTTTCCCACTCCACGAGTGTAATGAGTCCAGACTGGGAGCTGATGATGGAAAGGGAGGAGGAGGGGAGCCCTCCACAGCTACTACATGGGCAGAGTATGCATAAAGGACAGATATATTAATGTCCCAAGAGTGTAGGTTCTGAAGGTGTCTGTGTAAGGAGGGTGAGTCCTTGAGGCAATGGGAGAAACTAGGAATAGAGTAGAAAAGACAAGCTGACCATAAATCCAATTGTTTTCAGCTTCCCCAGGATGTTTCTTCAGCTGACCTTGCTATAGGTACCAATTGTCCCCTCTGGAATTTACTGTATCACAAGAGAAAAATGAGATAAATTCTGTCCTTTTCTTGGAGAGGCAAATTGAATGATTCTCCATCTACTGAGAAAGCTGTAGAGTCAGGTTTCTACTGGCTTTGGGAGCTGGATTATAATTTCAGTTGTTGTCTAAACCCAAAATAACTGTCTGTATAGCTCTGTCTTAGTGCTTTAAAGTGTAGGGAAAGCCTGATTGTGGTGTGGTGTGCAGGGATGTGCATGGTGATGCCAAGGGATGAGACATCCCTCCCCTTTCCCCACTGCTTTTCACTCTCTGTCTGCTGCAGTTGTTGCTGTGCATGGCCCCTTCCCCTCGACTGATTTGGATTCAGAGCTGTGCCCAGATTTTTCACAGCCCACATTCATGAATGTGGACCAAGACCGACTAGCAAAGAACTTTTTTGTGTGGGGGCAGAACTTGGTAAGGTTTTAACTTTGTCTTTTCAAAGAAGACCAAAGATGCAGACAGATAACTACCTTTTTTTTATTCAGTGCTCTTACACTTGGCAGGCTGGGCTTAAAAAGTATATAACTGATAAAAGGAAAAGGTGGCAAGAAGAAATATTTTTACACTGGACTCATATGGTGTGTTCAAAATCTTCTGTTTCATTTCTGGCTGCTTTTAATTTGTTTATCTTGATTAAATTTTCTTTATCTAAACACTAAAGACAGTGTCCAAGTTGATAAAAATAACTGTCATTGCTGAGATCTTTGAAGCTTTGCATGTGGGAGAAAAGTTTCCTTTTTCTTGCTCCTCAGAAAGGTGTTTCCTACAGCTCAGAGCCAAGGCACATTGGATTAGAGAATGCATGCATTTCTACACCCATTTCCAAGCAAAATATTATTACATCTGTGGAGCTTCTTTACGTCAGTTGGCATTTTTGTCACAATTACAGAATGTACTTTAAGACTGCCTGAAATGTGCACTTAAAAAAAAAAAAGCCAAACAAAAAAACAACCCCCAAAAAAGCATGCTCTTTAATATGCAGACATGTAGGGAAAGAGTGTGGTGATGAATTTGGCTTAGTTTGTTGAGTCTGGGCCAAGTTCTGATCTCAGTTACGCTGGCCTCAGCTGAGTTGCTCCAGATTTTCACCAGTCGACTGAAGCCAAACTGTGTTCTTTTGTCCTTTAGTATTTATTAATAGTTTAGGGGCAGGAAGTGGGGATGAGTTTTAAGTGTAAGGATTTAAGAGTCCTGTCCTAAATCCATAGTTTCAAAATGCTTCAAAATATATAGTTTGTATTTTCAGTCACTGGTTA
This sequence comes from Pachycephala philippinensis, assembly GCA_013397055.1. Taxonomy (NCBI): domain Eukaryota; kingdom Metazoa; phylum Chordata; class Aves; order Passeriformes; genus Pachycephala; species Pachycephala philippinensis. The sequence goes on from VWZT01011968.1 coordinate 71,169, forward strand.
CCTGGTCTCACAGCTGAAGTGTTCCAAGACTTCCTACATATTCTACATTTGTATGGATAACACCTTTTGCACAGAAGTGAAAAAATCCATCATTGTATCTGTATCAGCTGAATGCCATGAAAGCTGTGAAAGGTCTTTCTGAACATTTCAGTAACTGCCTTATTTTAGCCTGTGGATTAACACAACCCCGGGCAATGTATGCTTCTGTATATTTAATAGCTTTAATCTTCCCAGCTATGTGCAGCCCCTAGGACTTTACTTTTGAACAGTTTTGTCTTTAAAGTACAGTGTTTATACATAAACTTATCAGATGCAACAAGCTATTCTGTAGTATTTCTGACTATTTAAGGTAGAGAATCTGTATTATTATATTTGTGTGTGTTTGTACACACAAACACACACACACACACCCATACTGGGGATATTACTCTGGTTTTTTGCATAGGTACTTACACAGTGGTAGCAGGAGAAAAATCACTTAAGCCCTTAAGCCTTTATCCATGCTAAAGCATGTTAGAAATGTTCTCAGAGATGGCAACTCAATAACCTGTGCCTTTATATTATTGGCATTGTCCCTGGCAGGCTGTTGGTCATCCAGCACTCTCCCAAACAATTCCTTGGCATGGTTCAGGAGTCAGTGCTGTTTGGCACCAGTCTCCATAGGTGTGACCAGCCTATTCCAAGAGGGAAATGAGTTAATAGTGTGACTGTGGAAGGCTGCCATGCCTTGTTGTTAAAGAACAGCCCCATGAGAGAAGCAAATCAGGCCTTATATGTTTTATATTAATTAGCTTTATTTACACTAATAAATTAATCAAGAACAACCCTTGTTATGTTGGTGATATTTGTTAAACCAGGGCACAGTTAAACCCACCCCCCTGCCCCAAACCAAAACAAAAGAAAAAAGTCATTATACCTCCTGTGAGATGTATTGAGTATCTTTGAATTCCTTACTCCAGATTCAAGTTACTCAGCAAAAATAGATTGGGTTCTTCAAGAATAAATCCAGAATGTTAGAGATTACCCTGGTGAAACATCCTTTTCACAGAAAGGATAATAATGATGTTGTACTGCTGTGTCAGCCAGAGGTTGACCAAATTCAGCTGTTGTCAACCACAGCAAATGCTCTCTCCCAAAGATCTCACAGCTTGAGATTATTAGAGAGCTTCATTGGAAGGGAGAAAACATTGCACATATATATGTATATACATACATATATATATATACTGTGCTATATACTATATTCACAATCTCATCCCACTTCTTTTATTTTGTACACTACAGTTTTAGAGAGAATGATGTGAGCATTTCAGGACAGAATTCAAGATTATTACTATTTAATAATTTCATTAGTTAGGTTTTTTGGTTGGATTTTGTTTGGTTTTGTTTTACTTGCTCAGGTTTCCTTCCCTCCCCACTCCCTCCCCGAGGTTTCAGTTTCCTTGTTGTCATTCTTTCACTTCCATATGGTGTTTTTTCTAGTTGGCAAGCACTACAATTGGATTCCTTGGAGGCATCAACTTTTTTAAAGTTCAGAAATGAGATACATTTGCAGAGCTTTTCATCTTTCCAAGTGGTCCAAGGACTGAGTGGAGGGGCTTCAGGACTGAGAGCCTCAGTTCATAGAATCACAGAATGGTTTGGGTTGGAGGGGACACTTACAGGCCATTTACTCAAACGCCCCTGCAGTGAGCAAGGATATCTTCAACTAAATCAGGTTCCTTGGAGACCTGTCCAGCCTGACCTGGAATGGTTCCAGTGATGGGATATTGACCATCTTTCTGGGCAACCTGTTCCAGTGCATCACCACCCTCCTTGTAAAACATTCTTCCTCCTATCTAATTTAAGTCAACCTTCTTTTAGTTTAAAACCATTATCACTTGTCCAATTGTGATTTTTCTTGGACCACACGAACAGTCTCGGCACCAAAAGACATTGAGAGAGTGTGCATCCTGTCCTGTCAGTAGGTTATAAAAGACAAAATTATGCCATCTGGAATAATATCACCATAGTCCTGGTGGCTTGATCAGCCTAAGACATCTGTTAGGGGGTCCAGCTCAGGGAACTGAGGTGCAGACTTGGCTCTGTTTTGGCAAAAACCAGGAGAAGCTATTGAGTGTGAGAGATTCTGACTTCTGATAAGGGTCTGTATGATCTTTGCATCCAGTCTGGCAAACTTGTCACTCAACTTGTATCCTTGTGGTCAGCCACACCTTCAGGGTGTTCTGTGCAGAGCTGAGACCGTGTGGGGTCTGAAGACACTCAGCTACAGCAGGACCACATGTTCATCTATCCCCAAATGCTTGGCCAGAACTCATGTTTAAGTCCCTCTTGCACCACACATGGTTTGGAGAGTCCTGACACAACTTTTAGAGTAAGGTGAGACTTGGCTACAGGGAGGGTGCCCACTGCAGATGCTCCTGGGGATGAAGCAGAATTGCCAGCACTCTTAGGCACCAGTGAAGCAAGCTGGCATTGTGCTTGGAAAACGCTGGAATTTAGCCCATTCTACTTTGTCATTAAGGTATCAGGGCAAAGACATACTTTGTGTTTCTTTCATGTTAGTCCTGACTCCACGTTCCTCTTGTGGACATCCTCATTTAGATGTGCTCAGACTTCCCTTGTGCTATCAGAGGACAGGACATGGCTTGTTTGCTGCAGACCTGTTATTTACTCTGCCTATTTACATAACCTACGGGACTGGTAACAAACTGTGATTGCAGTTACCCTGGAATAAACCTGGAGTCATTTTGGTCCAGCAGTTGTTACTTCTCTCCAGAAATTAAAGTCAGAAAGGGTCCCTTTATCTCCAAGCTGGGATCAAACTGAAGACAGAAGGCAGGGGACTCTTTTCTAGATGAATTCCTTAGGATACTACAAAATCTCTTAGGGACAGGTCAGCCAATGGAGAGGGAAATTCACGAGCAAATACACAATTTTGTATAAGAAAGATGAGGGGATGGTGCTTAATGTAAAAAATGTCTCCAAATGACCCTCAGGATAAAGTAGCATCTTCTTGTCTAGACTGATCTAACTTGTACAATTTTGCAAAGGAATAATATTGTAGCTCCCATTCTGATCTCACTCTTAGATTGCTTTAGACATGAAACTCGATTGTTACAGTAATCCCCTGGTGTAAATTAAACCAGAATCAAGTCAGGTGCTTGAGAGCAACACCTGCAAAAGAAAGAGACTTTCAGCATCTCTTTCTGCCTTCCTTTCCTTTCCTTTCCTTTCCTTTCCTTTCCTTTCCTTTCCTTTCCTTTCCTTTCCTTTCCTTTCCTTTCCTTTCCTTTCCTTTCCTTTCCTTTCCCCCACATTAACAGCTGTGAGAGTGTTCACATTCCAGCCTCTTAGACTAAGGAACTCTCTGCTTTAAGATCATGGGTATGCATAGAAGTGCATGAAAATCATGGTGATCTTTCCTATCCAAAGAAAACAGTATTTTTTTTTGGTTTTTTTTTATATTAACCCTGCCTTCTTCCTGGCTATATCATATGACAGATCTTAAGGAATAAGACAAAAAAAAAAAAAAAAAAA
>VWZT01011968.1:74752-93626 GCA_013397055.1 Pachycephala philippinensis
AAAAAAAAACCCCCACGGAGAGTGCAGATAAATAGTGTATGTAGTACAAAATTCAGACTGCTGGCTGTGTGTTTGCATGGAATATGTCGTGGTTAAAGTTACTGCTGACTGGGCATGCAATAGTTAAAGGATGTTAATTATAAAACAGTGGAAGCCAATGTTTATGACTGTACCTGTAAGAAAAATGTGGTGTAATATTCGTGCAGACATTTAGTGCAGCCTGTGGAGATCATCTTGAGTTGTGGAGGACCTGATCCCTGCACTTCCATGCGGTATCCAAGAAGTGACAGCTCTCTGAACACCCCTTGGGGCCTTACGCCCCAGGCTGTGCATCCAAAGGCTGTCTGCTCACAGCAAATTAGTGCCGCCAGGGCGGAAAATCGTAGCAGGGTCAGGTTGCATGTATTAAGGACTGTGCTCTGGTCTCTGGCCCCTCTTTGGTGGGTATTTTCCACTATTGAACTTGCTTGCATTTATAGTAAACAATGGAAGTCCAAAGTAGTTTAGGAAATGTACACTGGAGCTGGAATTGATCCAAGAGATTATGGGTTTGCTGCTTTGTTTTCCATACTAACTGAACGTTATCCACTACGATTTCTCTGTCAATACCCCAGACATGTTTGGTAGTAAATGGACTTTGTGTATACAGAGAAGTCAAGACAAATGCAATCACAGAGACTTACCTGACCTTTTCAGGCAGCTCTTTAATGGCAGAACTTAAGGGCACTGGCAAGGTTTGTCTGGTAGCTGCTCCTTGCATTACCCAAAGGACATCGAAATCCAGTCAGAGAGCTGGTAGGTTCCCACAGTGTAAATGTTCTCTACCCTTTAGTACCATCTTCACCACCTTAGATGGATTAATGTAATCTTATTTATGGCTTGAATACATTGTTTCTGCCATTTTCCTTGGACATTAAGTACCAGCTTAAGAGCACGGATGGTTTTTCTCCTGTTACCCACAGCTGATGTCGTGCAGCTTGGCAGGATTTGCTGCTGTATCGTCAGGGAGTGCAGCACGTGAAGCAATGTTTGGAGTTCTGGTTCTCTTCACTCTTGTTGATGATTTGCTCTGTGAATTTTGAACTTTATCTCTGTCTGCTCCTCTTTTTTGTTCCCTCCTTCACTGGTCTTGCTTATTTAGATAAAAACACCTTATGGCAGGGATGGCCTATTGCTGTGGGAGAAATGCTGCCTCTGCTGATATGAGTAACAAAGCCATACTTGATTTTGGAGGCTATATTTCACCCCACGTGTCTATATGGTGCTTAGTGAAATGAGACATTGATCTGTTCTGGAGCCTTAATATTCTACTGAATTATTAGTAACAAAGGAGACAAAAGAAATACATGGGAAAGTAATTTCCTTTTGGGTTTACATTTTGCTGGATGCTTGTCCATTTCTTTCATGTTCTGGAACTGCCTTACCCTTCTGCTCAGCATTTCCTCTTGATCCCTTTCCAAAGGCACTGATTTCAGCTTCTGATTGTGCCAGCATAAATGTAGAGATGAGTGAAGTCATTCCCAGGTTACACCTATCAAGCTGAGTCTGCATCTGGGAGGTGAATGTTATCCACACGGTATCAGTTCAGGCTGATGGCAGTAAAGCTGCTGCCCTGTGACATCCAGTGCCTGGAGGAATCAGAGCTGCTTCTGCTGTGCAACACAACTGTTCCCATCACATACTATGTGCTGTGCCATGGGCGTGCTATCAAGGCCCTCACTTTGTTGGGAACATGAACAGGGTATCTTTATCTTTCTGCTGCTCCCCTTTCCATGCATTCTCAAAAACTTACTGTTCTCATTATGAGAGGGATTCCTGATTTTATAGGTCTAATTCTCAAGAGTACTTCAGTGTATCCTCAGTCTCAGATGAGACTTCCTGGATTTGATGAGCTCAGCTCCTGTAAGAACCAGAGTTTTATTGATCAAACTCAGATATAACTGATGCTAGAAATTAAGTTGGCAGTCTTGGGCAGTGCCACATACATGCTAGATCACGGTGACATTAATGATGATGCATTTTGCAACCACTAGTGTTGAATCACAGATGTTCTCATCTCTCAGGCTCTCTCTGGAAGAGCCTTAGTTGAATTTGCAGCAATACACATCCTGGAAAAGGGAAGTTCTCTGAATGCTGGCCTCAGGGTAGCTTTATAAATAAACTGTGCTATCTCTGGGATTCCTTGGAATAGAAAGTGTGGTGCCCAGTGTATTTCTGTTCTGACTGAGCTATGTTCCTCTAAATGCCCTCTTGCTGCAGTAGTTGATGCAAGATTCTTCTGCCAAATGTGTCTGTTCTCCAGAGCATCTCTCAGGTTCATTTCTGTTGTTCTCAAGCTCCCTTCATGCTGACTCGTACAGACAAATACTCTCGGCACTTGTTTCCAATAAGAAAATACAAAAAAGATGCTCACAAAGGAGAGCACAAAGGGGCAGAACTAGCCTAGCTGGTGGAATCCTGGCTATTCCATTCCTCTTGTTTGTTCATCAGTTCCCAGATTAGTAACAGGAGTGACTTTAATCTGACGTGGGTTTTTTTTTCAAAGCATTCTTCTGCCTGCTTCACCAGGCATTTCTAGTCATTCCTTTTCATTCTTTGGGGCTTCCACCAAAAATACCTGTTCACAACATTTGTGTGCCTTTCAAATAGTATTTTTAGCATATGTCTTTTTTACAAGTCAATATTTCAACTTGACGTGCACTGTTTCACCCATGAGCCTATATAAATTTTCATGTCACTTCATTAGTCAATTGATGACACCTTGAAAATTCAGTTGAGTTGCTGTTTGCCTGGCATGCTAACTTGACATCAGACAGGTTTTCATGGAGCTGTTCCAAACCTTCCCAATGCTAAAATGATCATGTTTGATAGAATACTGACAACAGGTGTCCTGTTTTTGCCAGCAGTGGTCTCAGACTGGCTGCCAACATATGCAGTGTTTGCCAGCATACCACATGTCTTATGCTGGGCTATTTTAAAACTCTATTCTGTAAGAGACCTGAGAGGCTTTTAAAATACCTATTAGCCTTTAATGGAAACTGCACTTGACAAGACTATGTGAAGCTGTAAAGCATGGTTGATATAGTCTTTGTTATGAGTTGCATGCTGTTCTTTTGTAGGGCAAAATATGTGTACTTCCACCCTTTTTAACATTAGTTGGTCAAGCCAGGTATTCCGTCCAGTATTTTAACAGATGCTTCAGAGCATGGTGTAAAATCCCATTAAATAATTATGTGGTATCATTGCTAAGAGCCACTTTCCTCTGAATTCCTAGCAGTTAATGTTTGGCTGGTATCCTGGAGCCTGAAGGTAGACATCTCACATCCTACTTAGTATCACACTGAATATTTTCTCATTATCTGTATAACTGTTGAATCCTTCTCTCAGTCCTTCAGTGTGCTTCATTGTACCTCACAGTGCTTGCTTTCCTTTCATCCTGTGCTGTGCACTGGGAGAATGTCTCACCCCTTGGATGGAGGGGATGTGTTTTGTGCAGGCACAAATAATCTCCACCCTTTCAGATCTCCTGACTCGTGACTTTGCTTTGTGTCTTGTCCTCCTGTAACAATAGAAGGAAGTTAAAAGTGGCCAGATGGAAACTGGCTCTTTCACACCTATGGAGAAAAGGCCACCACTGTGAACATTTATAATACAGAGCTGACTGCAAAACCCTTCTTTACATCTTGACTCAATTTCAGAGAATCATGTTGTCTGAGGGGAAACTATCCATTTGTATGAGCTGCTGCAGGAAAAGCACTGAAAAAGCTGGAAAGCAGATACATCTTCTGGCAATGCCTTCTGTTTTCTAGTAAAGATACGAAGAGTTCAGTGACCCTTTTAGCAGTAACATATTTCCACAGAGAAGAAATAACTTGAATATATTGCAGACTTTTATCCCAACTAAGATATTTCAGCACAGCAAATGGGTCACAATCAGGATAGAAAATGGATTCTTGATAACAACAGGTGTATTTTATGAGTTTAATCTGTAATTGTTTTAATAGGTGTTTCTAGAGCAGGTCTAATCAGTTGTCTTTGAACTGAGATTTTTCCCATGACACTTGGTGCAACTTTCATCAAACCGTCACCTTTCCTGTCATCCCTAACTATCTTCTATAACTCACACCACAGAGATGCAGATGAAGAGAAGTGTCCTTGGTGGTAGAGGAAGAAAAAGAGCTTCAAAGACCAGAATCTAGTACAAATTCAGTGAGAAAAAATGTAACTTATTAATGACCTATATTGTTAGAGTCAGATTTTTGTGTTGAGGTCGAAAGGTCTGAAGTATTGCACTTCTAGTTCTGAGCTGGTATCAGCAGAGGGAAGTGGAGAATCTGTGTTTTAGAGTGGAGAACCTGAAAAATGCAGTGTTTCTATGTTTCAAGTAGTTTTTATAGGTCAGACTTTTGTTAATGCCATTAGGTTTTCTAATCTCATTTCAGCCAAGAATTTATTTTGCAAAGTATAGTAATGCCAGAGGATTAGCCAAACTGGGGTTAGCATTGCAACTACAGGCATTAACTTCTTCAGTGCCAATGGCAGCAGCAGGAACCGGAGAAATGCCAGTGTGTGCCTGCCGTGAGCTCACGAGATGCAGGAGTATGTGCAGAACTCTGTGGTGGTTCATAAATGCCAGTGTATTGCTCCACAGAGAACATTAAAGTAAAATCTGGAAAGAAATGTCTTTCTGCTTATTTCTGACTCTTAGCTAGTTGATTTATTTGTTACAGATCAATTTTTTTTCTATTCCCAGAATGGCTTCTCAGCATTTGAATAAATCTTGTAATATAACTTAGCTTCAGAAATGAAAAAGGAAACTGTTTATTTCTCTCTACCCAGCCCCATTGGTTGTCCACAGAGGAGTCTTTTAAAGGAACTGGGCACATGCTTTAAGTTTTCAAGTAGCTCAAATAGTAATTGCGCCGTGGGTTATTGTTAGAATTACAGTGACAGAAGCTGATTAAAAAGAATGCTGTTGCCTTTTAGGAAGAAAAACAAGTTTAATTGGTAACATCCCACATGTGTTCTGCCAGAGTCTTCCTCTCATCTTTTCCTAACTGGTTTTGATTAATGTAATTTTAACCATAATTTCTCTGTGTAACTTGGCTTCTAAGATTCTTTCTGCCAAATTGCATTATTGTTCTCTGCTTGATGGAACTGTTTACAAGTGTCATTTTCAGAATACTGTTGTGGGAAGGCACTGTATTCTTGCTGCTACTTAGTGTGCTCGCTAGCAAGCAGATAACCCCAAATTTAAGAAATGTAAAGTAAAGAGGAAAAAGAAGCACTTCTTTTCTGTGCATACTGAAGTGTTCATACTGTATTTGAGGCAACTAATTACAGAGCAACTGGAGGCACTCTACGTTTACTTTGATATAACCCATAGGTCATCAGTTTAAAGCAAAACTTTGTAACTGAATAGCAAGGTGGATGCAGACACAGGTTGAGAGTTTACCTCCGTTTTTCAACTCCCTCCCATTAGCTGCCTTTGTTCTGATCCTACAAACCACTCTGATCTGTTCCAGGAGCCAAGTTCCTCTGGTCCATCCTCTCTGTCACCTATTTCCTGGGGGTTACCTGAGATGTGGCTATCTAGTGCCTGCGAAAACAATCTGTCTTAAAGCACATTTTTGCAGTGCAGAATATAGGTATGAAAATATGATGGTACCTGATACTATTTCTAGGCAGACAAGGAAACAAAAACTAGTGGTACTTTGGTGTATTATGTTTTGATTTCTAGAGTTAGAAAGGTCTTACCTGTGCTCTAGAAACTGCAGTTCTCTCACAATCAGTGGACTGTGGTTAAAATACAGTTTTCATTTAGTTGCAATTCACCATAACTTCACCTTCAGTTTGACTAACTTGCTTTTAGGGAAAAAAATTACCTCAGTTCAGTGACTTCATGTGTTGTAGATGTGGTCTCCTTACATAAGGTGAAGAACACCCAAATGTGTAATCCCCCAGCAGCTTGTGACAGATGTCTATGGTAATGGTATGCAACTTGCAGGAGGTTTGGAAGAAAATCAAGTTTTTTTCTTTCTTTGATTTCCAAAACTCCCATCAAAGTTTAGGTGGGACATAGATTGAGATCTGGGCTCCGCTAAGCTGGAATTTCGGTCTTTCAGTTCTGTGGGCTAGTCTACCAAACAGATAGGTCAGCATGGGACTGACTTTCCAGGTGTCTAATGGATAGAGGGTACAACTTCTTGGCACATCAGCTGCACAGTTCTCAACTCAGTAAGGCCTTTCCCTATGTCTTGGCCATGCTGGTGACCTTCCATGCAGTTTCTGCCACATGATATCCTGATAAATTCAATGGGATTTAGTGTATAGCAAGTTTCTGGTAGGCCTTGACACTATGAGAGGATTTAGGAGAGAAGCTAAAACAGCTGATAGAGGTGGTGTGTTTACCAACAGAGAAGCCGTGCTGCGGGGGGAAGGTCAGTCAGACAAAAATAGTGCCCAGATGAGTTTGATTGCTGCATGCTGAGGGAGCTCCAAGAGGTCTTTAGGCAGTCTGGCTCTTTCTGGAGCTACCACAAAGGCCAGAGCATCAGTGTGCTGTGGTTTTCCTCCACAGCTGGTTATGTTCTGGGGAAGGTCCAGGTAGGGCCAAAGGCTGCTCTTGTGCCTGTCTTTTTAGCTATGCCATTAGCTTAGAAGAGGTTCCTGGGGAATTCTCTTGTTCTTGAGTGACCAGCAGGAGCTGGGTACCAAAACTCCAAATGTTGGTCCTGAAATCTATTGGATGAAGTGTGCATGTCTCTGCATGTCCCGAGGCAACCAGCTCTTTGTTTTGAAGCCTTCCTGGGCAGAGGGAAGGTCTGTGTTCCAGCAATCAAAGCCATCAGAGCTCCAAATGAGTCCCTTGCATAGCCAACAGATGGGTGCAGAGCAGAGCTTGATTCAGCCTCTGAAAAGAAATAATAAAACTAAAAAAAAGATTTAAAAATCCTCAAAGTCCCAACCGTTTCGACGGCTGCTTTTCCTGGTAGAGTCATTCCTTTGCCTCAGCCTGACTCCCTTACCAATGGAAATTAACCTTCTGTGGATAGTGTACACATCTCTGTCTTACCTCTGTGGGCAGCCAGTGAGATAACCTTAGTCCTTTCTTAATCTGAGTTCACAGCCGAACCGAGCCCAGAGATCCAAACTTTTCTGAACCCCAGAGATGAGGAGAAAAGGAATCACAAATCCAGATTTTTCTGTCTTGTGGATACTACTGAAGATTACTGGGAACATAATCTTGCCTTCATATATGGAAATAATATTTATATTCAATTTTGGGCTGTAAGACTGTTGCATAACTCCCTGGGTTTCAATGGGGCTCCACCAGCTGGGAATTTCACTTGGTTTATGTTCTAGTGTGTTGGTTTTGATTTTCTTCTGTATGGCTTAGAGCAGTTTGAGAAGGGTATTACAAAAATTTGGGGCAAGTGGGCTCTATTTCCAGCAGCATGGTGGGGGGGTGTGTAAATGCGGGCAGTACTCAGCACTTGCATTTCTGTCTTTAAAACTTCCCTTTATTACTTAAGTCAGGGTCTGGAGAGGAGTACGGAGGAATAGCAGGAATTGTTATTACTGTGATGTGCAACAGACAAGTTGCCTTGCTCTCTCGAGGTCACTGCTTGGGTGCACAAGTAGAAGGCTGCCTATGCACGGATGGCACAGCACATGCAGGACAGTGGTGTAGCTCACGGCTTGATAAATGTTTCTGTGAAGAAAGAGACACTGCCACATGGTTTTGTTCCTACGCATCCAGGTTTTTATCATTCTTGTTCTGCTGTCATCCAGTATCGTATGGGACCTTCTCTAAGAGACCTTTTGTGTATTTCAGCACTACTCGGGACAATAGAGATCAGGCAACGAGAAAGTTTCCACTGTAGGTTCTTTCTCAGCTCACTGGGGATGTTGTTAGCTTCTCCTCCCCATGTCTCTAAAAACAGAGAGCCAAAAACAACACTGAGTCACTCCAAGCTTGCTCTTCCCCAAAGCACATGCAACGTTCCCCACCCCACCCATATCCAGGGGTGTATTGCTGCGCAGAGCTCTGAGAAGGGGTGCGGGCTGCTTGCTGAGCCCATTTCTGATGATCCTGGCATATGGGGTTATTTTAGCTGCATTTTGCATGGTTCTTTTCAGCTGTGGCACAACGTCTATGCAGGTGCTCCATCCTGCATTGCAGAAGGAAGGGACTGAAAGTGACGGGGTTGTAAAGATCTGGTGTTCAAACTGATTTGGCTCATGTTTGCCTGGATTGAGGAGTGCTTGTATGAGCAGCCTGGCTGGCTGGGTGTTATGAGCAGCTGTGTTGCATTCACATGTTACATCTTCAGAAGGATGTTTCTGGAGTGCCTCACTGAGCACAACTGGGCTGTTTGCTAACCGGTTGCCTTCCCTTAGATGTACACATAGAGAAGGTTTGAAAGGAACCTTCATGTCACTGAGAGCAAAAATTGTTACCCACAGAGGTCTGAATGTTTTGTGGACTTTTTTTCTCTTGCTCAGAATATTTACAGACTGGATTACAGGGACATGGTGCAAAAGTTACACTGTCCAATTCATGTACGTGGCATGGGAATAGAGATAGGCTTGGAATGGGCCAAGGAGAAGGAGCAGACTGGGAAGAGCTTGGCCGAGGCACCTCAGCAGGGGACATTTACCGCTGAGGACAACTGGGCCTGTGCCTATCCCTGTGTATTCAGGGGATACTTCAGCTGCCCCCAGCCCCATGGAAGTCCTGCAGCTCCTACCAAGTGGGTGTTTTGCTTTGATTCAGTATTCAGTGGCACATGATTTATGAGCTGTGCTCTATGATTTATGATCTGTATGGCTGGCAAAGAAAGCAGGATCAGGCACTTGGCTATTGTGCAAACAGGGATGACACATAATATCCAAAGAACACAGGAAAGATAAAATTACACAGATTGTTGAAATACTCTCCTCAACTGTGTTGCTCATGTGGATGAGTAAAATAAGAATAAGGGTTGTCGGGGTTTGTGTGCAAGTTGGCTTTTTAAACTCCATTTTCCTCCTTCATTGCCTAGATCAGCCCAGACAGCCATGCTGGACTCTTTAGTGTAATTTGCAATTCTGAATTTGGGCATCAAAAATTTGGGTGTAAAACCATTCCTTGGGTTTCTACCAACTAATGGAATTGCTTTGTAATTTCCCTTCCCAAGCTCCAAATAAAATTTGCTTTCCTGACACACTAAAAAACTTGGGCTTCTGACTTGCTGGACATTTTATTACTTTCTTAAGGTTTTCCTGAATGTGTGTTTGAAGAATGGCCTTTTTCATTCAGTATGTGTTAAACCTCAGCAGTGGAGATTCAGCCATGAATTACGTGAGAGGAACTAAGCTGGGGAGGGAAGAATTACAGACTTGGGGTGTGTGCTGTCCTGTGGCAACAGGATGAATTCAAAGTGATTTCACTGAAACCAATCTCTTTAATTTCATCAAAGTGAATACCAAGTGATTATGATCAATATAATCCTGGACTGAGTTCAATCATATTTGATCAGTGTTTTTGCTGCTGAGCAGTGTGGCAATCACCGTTCTTCGTTTAACCTTTTGTTTGAGTAAGAAGTTCCTCTTTATTTCTAAGTAAGGATTTCTGCTGAAGCAAAGCACTTTTTAGGTTTTTTTAAATGCAATTACTCTGCTGTGAAAGTGAAATCTTTTCCTTTAAATACCAAAATGTGCATGTGTGTGCAAGGAGGAAGGTCAGCATTGAAGAATGCCTTACGGAGCTGAAGGCAGGGAGACACAAACACATGGAGTGGTAAGAAAGATCTTGAGTAACCAATGAACTTGGGGGAATGTCAGAAGAGCTAGTAAATCCTAAAGTCCAAACAAAGATTTGAGATATTCAGACCTAGCTTTTTCAAAGGATCCAGCTTATTTCACATTTAAGAAAGGCAAAATACCTAAGTATCCCTGAGGTTGTGGGCAGACCTGGCACAATGCTGTCTAGGTTATAAGTAGAGTTGGAAACCATAATGGGAACAGGATCAGACTGTTCTTGCAATGAGAGAGACATGACAAATGTATGGAGTTGAGACTGAAGGAGGAGACCTGAGGCTGAGGGCACTAATGGTTATTCTCACGAAGCTCCCCTCCCATTATCTGCCACCAGGGCCTGCTGCTCTAGGTGCCTTATGCCCTCCCTCAGACATCCCTGTGGATTTCTAGGGCTGTGGCACAGGGAAAACAAATGCTCGGAGCATGAAACTTTTACCATGCCTTGCCTGTTGTCCTTGCAATTACGCCTACGTCTGGCTTCCCAGCCCAAGATCACACAAACAATCCTTGTGGGACTACCCTCAAATTTCCCCCGGTGCCAAGGATCCTTGCTGGATCTGAGAGACCCACCCTTCGTTCTCTTTCCCACCACACATGAAAAAAAAAACAGTGAAAGTGAAGGCAGTAGAATACAGTCTGCTCTTAATGGTAAAAGCAAAAATCCTTTTACTGCTTGGTGCTAATACTGGTGTCACCAAGTTGTGCAATATGGCCTGAATCAAACAGCAGAAATGGACACAAATTGGAAGGAATAGCCTTTTTGATGTGAACAACACTTCTGTGGGAAGGATGCTTTGAAATTGCCTGCAAAGAAGTGGTAGAGAGGGTAATTCAGTGACCCCTTATCATAGAGACTCTGTTAAAGAGGGCAGTGGGCAGATGTTGAGTAGCAGGAGGACTGGGGCAGACTTGGGAAATGAGGTGAGTCCCTGGCCCCTGTGAGATACCAAAATAGCAGGAACTGGCAGCTGCTGCCTTGCAGAGAGGTGAGTGACTGATGGTAATGTACTGCCTCCATGAAAAGCTGAGGCTTCAGTGCTCAAGCACTGACTGCCAGCATGGCTGTGTTGTCTGTCATCATCCTCAGCCTCTAATTTTGGAAAGAAGGCTGAATTTTTTCATGGCGCCCATGAAAGGTCACTGACCTGAGGTTTTAGTCTCTGCTGTGTCATTGACTGGCATTTGTCTGGTAACTGGGCATAGTTAAGAAAAGTGTAGTGAAAGTGGATCAAACACTTTAAGACAGCAGCTTAAAATTTTCCATTTGCTCTTCAGCAGATGACTAAGTATTGAATAAAATAAAAGGTGTGAAAATACTCACATTGCTTAAAAAACTTTTTTTCCTTGTGGACAAAAGACCACCCCCAGCTCACTATTTCTCTCTCAGCAGATAAAACCTGAATGTTTTACCCCAGGTTTAAAAAATCCTAAACCCTAAACTTGGAGGGACTATTCTGGATTTCTGGAACATGAAAGATAATTAACTGTTCAGGAACTAGCACCTCTCTCCCACAGGCGTCCAATCCCTTGGGTGTACTGAGAACAGCATATATTATAACTAAGTTTTGTGGTGACAGTATTTTACACTTTTGCAATTATCTTGCCAGAGGCAAAGGATATTCTGGGAAATCAGCCAGGAGAAAGTTAAAGTAAGCAGGGCAAGTGGTATCAATGTAAGAGAAGGGTGGGATGCTTGGATGTGGAAACAGTTGGCCTGGGACTGTGTTCAAACTTTGTGGCAGCCTCAGAAAAGGAAGATTTGAGTGAAGGCATATATAAATGTTAGGGCTTTGTGTCAATCTATCCTATAACATTAAGAAGCTTGAGGGAACAAAAAAAGATTAAAATGTTGATCTTGGGCCATAAAGGCAGCTGGATCAATGCTGGTACATAGACCATCAATGTCCAAGTAAGAAGGATCTGGCTCTTTTTGACACTGCTCACATGACAGAGAACAGCAAGCCAAAGTGCTATAAAGAAACGAGGAGGGAACATAACGTCCCAAAGCAGCCAGGATTTTCAATTTACTTGTCAGTGCTCCTTTATTTCTGCTTTCTGTGCTAGAATAGAATGGAAGAAGCAGAACTTCTGCCTCTGGCCAAGTGTCCTGTCTTCACTGAACTTTATTACTTTTTT
Source organism: Pachycephala philippinensis (assembly GCA_013397055.1). NCBI lineage: Eukaryota > Metazoa > Chordata > Aves > Passeriformes > Pachycephala > Pachycephala philippinensis. Next base: position 86,693 of record VWZT01011968.1, read on the forward strand.
CACACATGGACAGGAGATCCAGATCCAGCATGGATGAGCTGATCTCCAAGCATGTAAGTGCATCAATTATCAAGTGAGTGCACAACAAAAGGTTGGAAGAGAAACAGGTTTAATTGTTTTAGTGTGTATAACTGTGGATGTTGGAAGGACCATGCATCTCTGCTAAACAGAATTCCAGAAGATAAATTTACTCACAGAGAAAACCAGGCGTATGGAAAGAAAGTTGGTCTGCAAAGTCCTCTGCTGGAGAAAGCAGCAAGGAATTTCAAGGAATAGAAAAGAGAACAAATTAATGGAATCTGTACATTCCAGGCATAACATTCCCAAACAGGAAAAAAAAAAATTGCTATTAAATGAAAAAAAAAAAAAGAAAAAGAAAGGTATTTGGTGAAATAGGGCCTTATGTGTTTCTCCAAAACCACCAAACACCTTCAACTCCGGTTCCTTCTCATGCCAAGTATGTTGAGGTAACCACATTGTGCTGTTTGAAAGCTCTCTCCTCGAAGATCTGTGTGCTGCTGAGGCTTCGTGTCTGCTCATGTCCGGTGTTTGTTGGTTGAATTGAGGCCCTTTTGCACAGAGTTCTGGATGGGTCTGGGAACATTCTGCAGCCCAGGGAACAGTCCCCAGATCAGACAAGGGGTTTGCCTAGGTGTCAAGTTTGTACCCTTAGCACTTCACCTGGCGTGGCCTCTTGGCTCTGCATCCAGCTGGTTAAATTCTTCTAAAGTGTAGAAGTCCACCTTCCCACATACTGTAAAGGGATTCCTGTTCCCACCTTCATCACTTTCCCTTCCAGCCTTTCCCTTCCATCATGGCCTGCACTGGAGCAGTACCCACTTAATGGTCACAACTCCACCCTCACCAAAGCCACAAGGAAATGTCGGTGCTGGCTCCTGCCTCAGCAGCTCTCTGGGGTGTTTTGGGGAATATGCTGGATCTGTGTCTGCGAAACTGCAGAGTGATCTCCGTCTGCTGTTATTCAGCTTCTTTTCACTTGCTGCTACTGGTGCCAGACCCTGAAAGTACAGCCAGTGCCCAGGGCTGGATTGTAGGGGGTTGCAGCCACCTCCGTGGTTGCTGCAGCTCGGATGCAGTTGCTGCTGAAAGGTGTTCCTTTTTTGATGTGTCCTGGGCTAATGAAGTGAGCACACTGACTGGGCAGGGATTTGGGAGCTGAAGGAACCCAGGTGTTGCTTTCTTTCTCTGCCCCACTTGCTCTGCATGAATAGTGGGATGTATGAAAAGTGTAAAATCTTTCCACAAGGAGGCTTCATCCCTGTGACTTACTCGAGCAAGCAAGGTGCAAATGAGAAATGAAGAAAGAGGAAAGAAACCACAGCTGTGTTACTACCCATGTTCTCTTATCCTTCTTAAGAGATGTGTTTCTCCCGCTCTTTAGTCTGGGTTGATTGTAAAGTCAAATCTCAATTTGCTGTGGAATAACCTTCATTACATTTTTCTCCTTAAAAAGAAGAGATGGTTGCAAAGGACAGTTTTATGAGCAATCTGTTCTGAAAGTAACACAGGAGAATGAAATCAACTTCCCTGTCTTGGAAGCAAGTGTATGAAATTTGTGAACCTTAGGGGTTGTACTACAGTGGGAGTATTTGCCATCCTTTAAATGTGTTAAAGTAAAAGGAGGGCTGTCTGCTCATCCATACTGTGCAACTTATCCAAGTATTAATAAATTGGAAATACTGTAAACTGGAACATTGGGTTCGGCTGCTGAGTAGTTTCTTTCCCAATCCATGTCTTCCAGCCTTGCCATGCAGCTGACCTCTAACGTGGATTAACAATCTCTGCTTTTGGTGGTGCAGACAGATGCAGGCTACATTTCTAACATTTCTGATATTTCCTTTCCTTCTGACTCTGCTTGTTCATTCTTCAGGGGACGGATCGCTCCACTCAGCAGTTGTCTATTATGTGCAGTGCATACCAATGTAAGGAGAATGTTTAAGCATTCAAGACGTTTTGAAAATGTTCATGTTAATTTTGTTTGTACGCCTCTGACAAGGTGGATTAATTTTTCCCCACTTGTTTTTCATTTTTTGCATATAGTGGCTGATTGTGCATGTGGAAGTATTTTGGGATGGTTGAAGGGAAATATGATCTCCTTTTTCTTGCATATGAAGGAAGAAAAGCCGTGAGACTTAATCTGGATTTAAAAAAAGGCAAAACACTAGAATTGCATCCTCTGCCTGTGACACAGAGAGAGTTCCTCTTTATTTTGATCTGCATTACATCTTTGCTTGGTAATAGGAAGTAGGTCAGCAAAATAATAGCAGATGCAACTGGGACACTGGAATTTTCTAAATCCTTTTCAGCTGGGCAAAGCATATATGTCACTGAAGATACCAGATCATCTGATTTCTCCTGGGAATACATGATTGTGCTCCTTTTATTTCATCTGTTAGTCAGCTTTGATACGTTGACTACAAAGGGCTCTCCAGGACACCACAGCAGAAATGAAGTTGTGTTTGGGAGCTCACTGTTCTTAGTGAGTTCTTAATGATAATTTGCCTGTCCAGCCCACTGATTCCTTAACGGCTCTGAAGGGCAGTTTGAGTCTCTCAGCATAGGCACAAGGCTTGTAGGAAAGTACAGAAAAGCCTTCCACCCTACTATGCAAACACAACAGGAGCAGTGGAAAGATAACTCTTTTCAGGAGTATTTTAAATCTGAACTTAAAATTACTTTAGGATTTTCTCTCCTTGTTGCACATTTAGTATAATTGTCCATGCTGGAAAATCCTTGCCTACAACCTCCCATATACTGTTTTTAAACATATTTTTCTGAAGCAATGTGATTTAGGATCTTTGTGTCAGGCCTCATTGTCCTGCTAGGAATCCTTGGGAGATTCCAGCTCTGCTGGACAGAGACATATCAGTTTGTTCTCTTTCTGCTTGCATCAGAGAAAACCAACTCTGAGAAAGAAAGAAAGGCAAGTCTGTGGCATCTCCAAAAAGGTGTCAGAGAAGCCACATGAGAAGATCTTGTGAGACATACCAGAGAAGCTGTGTGTCATAAATGATTAAGTGACACCAAGTGATCCACCATCAGGACTCAATGCCACAGAGAGCTGTGCATGACTTGTTCCAGAGGTCATGGAAGTGCTTGCCAGACTCTTGAAAATGTTTGATTTCTTGGACAGCCCGAGCTTAGATTTCGGTCGCCTTCTGAAAAGATTACCTTTCTTCACAGGTTCTTTGTAAGGCTGAATTCTGTGTAAGGCAATAGAAGGCAGAGACTGAAAGACAATGTAAGCTGATTAGTTATAGAGGGTTTTTTGTGTTTTATTGTGGCTTGGATGGATTTCTGTATAATATGAATACTTCTTAGGATATTTTTGTTTTGCTTTTTTTTAACCTCTAGTTGCTAGTTCATAGGTCCTTGGAGAGCTACTTAACAAGCTGGAAAAAAACAATCAAAACGAAACAAAAAAAAATGTGGAAAAGTTGCACACATCCTTGATGTATAATGGAGTAATATTTCAGTTGCAATACAAATGATTTATTTACCATGGAGTCATTCTGTACTGATAATAAAAGCACATTTCCTCTTGGAACAACCAGTTACTGTTTTCAGATCAAACCCATTCATTCATGGAGTTTTTCTTCTTGCCCGTGTCTCATGTGTGAGCATCACTAGGTGCCAAATGCAATCAATATGAATTCTGCTTTTGATCACACTGGTATCAGCCTCACCCAGAGGAGAACTTGGCTTTTAGACCTTGTGTCACATTTTAAGAAAAATAATATTGACTCATATTATTTCAAAATCATTGTTTATAGGCCAGCATTTTAAATCAAAACAGTCAGGCACGTTTTCATTTTACACTCATTGTTGAATAAGCCGTGGAAAAGGTTTCTCTTTGAAGAACTGCCTTCCCCCCTCCAAGATTATTACATTTCATGTGTTCTAGTTCATCCCAAGATTGTGCTATTGTTCTCTTCAAAGTTTCCTGGGCCATTAATCTCTCCCTATTATTTCCATTTGGCCTTAGGATAGGTCAGCTGGAAATTGCATTGCTGGAGAATATTCTGGTCTTGAGCACAAAAAAAAAAAGGAGCAAGGAGAGCCTTCAAATACTGTTGGTTCTTCATTCAGAGCGTACAACTAAGCAAGCCCATAAAGGCTGTGTTACTAAATCCTTTATCTCCTCAAAGCCAGTGGAACATACTGGGCACCAGGCGCCATGTTCAACAACAGCTCCTATTCTCTTGTTTGAAAAGTGAGTCTTTTCACATCTTATTTCCATGCTTCTCTATTTTTTTTCTGCTGCCTTTAACTATCCACCAGGGCCCACTATATTGGATATGACAGTTCAAAATGTGTATTTAAGGGCTGGTGACACACAGCTACGCCGAGGCCACAAAGGAACAGTCATGGCAATTGAACCGTGCGAGCCGCGCTAGTGCTGCAGATCCATCACTCTTTCCATTGTGACTCCTCCTCGCTCCCGAAGGATTTATAGGCACATTTTTGAGAGGACTCCAGTAACTAAAATAAAGATGTATTTGTCTCCACAGAAATGTTGCAGCCACATATGTGGCTATTTGGAGAAAACAAAAAAAAAAGAATGGAAACCCCATTGAACTAACGCTGTAGGGGCTCTATGAATGTATTTTCAAAGTCTTATCTTAAAGCACATGATTTTTACCTATTTTTATGTCTGTGTTTGCTTTTCTGACTGCCATGTGGAACAAATTACAGTGTTTCAAGTAAGGGCATGTGCTCCTTAGGACAGGAAAGGTTAATTTGGCTACTTTGTGAATAAGTATGTCATACAGTATTCCATTGTTCAGTTTCTTTTCTCAACATCTCCTAAAATCTCTGCTTCAAGACACAAGGTGGTTATTCTCTGGGGCAGAATTTGTGTTGGGCGGAGAGGCAGGAATATGTTGTGAGATGAAACAAGGCCAAGGGGTGCAGATGATACAGGAGGGTGTCCTTATGGAGGCAGCTGAATTGCACCTTGCTGGGCTGAAGCCTATGCCAGCTCTTGCCCCCAGAGGGCTTCCTTGTCACTAGGGAAGTTATTTGAGCCCAGTTTTTGTGGATGGACACCGATGGTGTGCTCCTCACTTCATAGACTGGTCAGTTCAAGGCTCTGGCTTGGCAGCTGCAGCCCCAAACCGAGGAGCTGTAATTTTTACATAGCAGTTTGAACACTCCATCCAGAAGAACTTTGGCTGGAAGTCGGGTGAGCTGTGCCCACATCCTGGGCTGGCTCGGTGATGCATTGCCATGTCACAACAGGACTGCGCCTGTGCTCATAAACCCCTTCTCTCAGCAGGGGCTGTGGCGTGTTTGCAGCTGGATTCCAGTTGCCAGGGAATGAAGGGGCCCTGTGAAAAGGACATCAGCTGAGGATAAATGCTTTAACTTCCCTGTTCACTGATGTGGTCTAGGGAGAAAGGACATGGGACCTTTCTTGGAGATCATGAGTGGAAGGAAGGTCTGGCTGGAGGACATTCCCAAAATCTTGATTGCCCAGAAGGTGCTGGGTTCCGGTCATTCCTGCACACAGGCCTCCTGAGGAAAGGGTTCATGGGACCCATTTCTTCTGTTTATGCACAAGGTGACCAGGTTTGATTCACAGAAGCAACTTTGCCACCTCAGTAATAATGTTCTGATTTTTGGAGGAAAAAAGTCTCCCACCTATTTATTGGTGAACACTACAGAAAGCTCATGGTGAACACTACAGAAAGCTCATGTTTTCCATATCTAGTGCAGCAAGTGCATATCTGAACGCAGTACTCACTGGGACTGCACTGCTACCTGGTCCCAGCACTGTTCTCTGGCAGCTGGAAAGGAGATCTGCTGAAGTGTGTGGGACAAACATGCCCTCTTGAGTCTGGAAGCCTAACGAAGAGAACTTGGGACTGCTAGAGCTAAGGGACATTTCATGTTCACTTTGCATCAGAGGCCTGTGATTTGGGAGACTGAAGTCTAATGTACAAACCGTGGTGCTGGGTTTGCATAATTAAATCTTGTTAAAAAAACCCCAAACAAGCAGCTCATATATCTATATATTTATATCTATAACTTTATATACACACACACACACATATATATGTCTCTTTCACCTTTAGCTTTACTTACTTACTGTTCCCTAAGAAACAGAATAGTTTTCTACAGACTGGGAACTCTTGCTTCTGGGCTGAAAGCTCCTCTTGCCTAGGGAAAAAAGGATGGCTGATCAGATCTTTTAACTTTAGTTGTTATGCCCAGACTGCCAAGAAATGTACTTGTGGATGAGGCCTAATGCATGTTCCCTGGGTGCAGCCTTAGGCTACAGCCTCTTGTTACATCATCCCCTAACACCAGGCATGTGGCTCGGCCATGGAGAGCTCATGTGTGGGTCTGAATCTGTTCCAGGTCAGACATGGACCCCTCTCACATGACTCTGCATTCAGGGTTGATATTGGTGTTAGATGCATGAAATTCAGGCAAATGTGCACTGGTGGAATTCATCTGGACTGCCCAGAGCAAAGTGGAGTTTGGGGCTGCAGACTGACTAAGAAGTGGCTGCAGCCAATAGAAAGGGTTAAATCTAAGATGTTATCTCCCATTTTCCTGTTCACTGCCTTTCATAAACCTGGCGCGATCTTAAGGATAACTCCAAATTTTACTCTATCCCTTAAACCAGAAACCCCTTATCTTAGAAGGGAAATAACAGAACACTTAGGCAGAGATTGCACATCTGCTTTGCTCTTCTACGAACTCCTTCCACTGTGAGGTTTGATTTATGATCTATGCAGAAATCCTCATTTGAATCCTAATCTAGCACTTAACCATGCAGTACTTATTTGTTCAGAGCTCTTTCTAGGAAGGATCAGTCTCATTTAGCCTCCAACAATCTTTCTTTGTTAGCAAAATACTCAAGTCATCTGGATTTCAGCTGTTGCTCTTCTTCCTTCCCCCCCCC
>VWZT01011968.1:100776-143667 GCA_013397055.1 Pachycephala philippinensis
AAAAAAAAAAAAAAAAATCAAAAAAATTACAAACATCTGTATTTTCTCGAGGGAGACATCGATTATTGCTTACAATGGTGTGAGCCAGAATGTGCCTCTTTCAGCTGGATGAATCCATGTGCCCTTGCCAAGAAAGTTTTACATTTTCCATTTTTCCTCAGCTGCTGTATCCAGCCTTGGCACTGTATCTACTTATTATATTTATTTCTTGGATGTGCTGGTTCCAGCTCTGTCATTTACCACATTTCTGTATTTGTCTCCCTACCTCCCTCTCTGACATCATTCAAGTGAGATCAGGGTGGGAAAAAACCCACAACTTGGAGAGTCTAGTCAGGTATAATAGTAAAAATAAGAGCTTACGTAGTGAGAAAAATGATAGACAGTTGGCTAGTTATGACCTGGATTGTTCTCCAGGAGTTTTGCCATTGTTTTCAATGAGATCAGGACTGGGCACTTGGCTGCAGTGAGAAGTGGACCTGAGCCATGTGGTTTTTCATCCAGACTTTCCCAAAACTCAGGAGTGTTTAAATCTGGCGTCCCCTTGATGAGAACATGTAATGCTTGTTTGTACGTGCACATGAGTTGATTTTGAACAACCCATGTAGGCAGAGCCCTGGCTTTAACATTCCTCAGCAGAGGGATTGTGATCATCTTTAGACTTTGAACAAGATGCACAAAGCTGCCACCTCGTTATGTCTTCCTTTTCCAGTTGTGCTTGTCCCATGCAAGGGCCAGAGACAGTGTGGCTCACTGTGGTGTTTCTACAAAGCTGTAAATATCCAGCTGTTATATAAAAATGTTGGTGCTTAATATATTTTCGGGAAGACAATTCCCTACTTGTGCTAATTTCTTGAAGCTGCTCCTGTACAGCTTGTATTTAAAGGAAAGAGTCAAGACCCAAGGCTATTCTGTTAGTTGCTTCAGATTCAGAGCAATGTTCTCTAAGGCAATAGTTCTTCTTGATCTTGGGCCTTTTATAATCTTGATTTGATTTATTCAAATCACTGCGAAAAATCTGTGAGACTGGCAAATTGCATTTCTTTATTCCCTGATTAATTTTCTTTAATTTTTTAATAGAGAAAATGAAAAGAAAACAAGCCTGAGGATTGATATATGGTGTATACCACAGCCTCTTTGGGCGGGCAACATGAATCAGGCACACACGCCTCAGATATAAATCACTCTGCACCACAGGGACACTCAGGCTCTTGGTACAAATGTACGTGTTGGGAAATAGCTCTGCAAATGCTACATGTACGTGTGCAGTAGCTAATTTGCAAATCTGAAAAACTTGGCTTGTTTACATCGTCTCTGAAGTAACCCAGGGTGCCTGGGCCGTGTTGGGAAATGAGCTGCTCTGCCAAATGAAGCTTTAAAAAAAAAAAAAAGAAAATGTCTGTTGTAGCACAAAATGTCCCAACCTGATAAACTGTTTATTTAATTTTGAGTTTATTTTTAGCACTCATGAATTATTGAGACATCTTTTTCTCTCTCAGGGTGGAGCAGAGGATTCTCTATGTGGGCAAGAGGGGCTGAGTCCTGGCACCCCTTCAATCCCCAGTGCAGGACATTGGGGAGAGTTTCCTTGTGCTGAGTGTGCAGTACAGAGATCTCTGCTCAGTCTCTAGAGGCTGTTAAGCTCAAAGAAACTGAGCTTCCAGCTTGAGTTCTAGTGACAAATCACTTAAGTTGCAACGGTCTTGCATACATTGGTCGAACTGCATGTTTTACCAGTCTTTTCACAGAAGGTTTCTGCAGAAATGTCTGCTCATGTGGGGGTCAAATCTGCTCCCAGCCTGAAGCCCTGATTGCTAACACCTTTATTTAGGTGTGATTTTTTTTTCCTCCCCACAAAACTAGGATTAAATCAGTTTCATTAGAGAAAAAAATAGGAGGAGGATGATTTTGCAGGCCTATCCTTGCCCTGAGGTACATGTAACTAGTGGCTCATAGATTACAGTGCCTATGGACCAGCTGAAAGCCTGATTTGTACCTTCTGAGGGAGATGCTAGAGCCAAAGGCTGTGTCTGGGTGGACTTTCCGGGATATGAATTTATCTTCATTTGATGTGTACACAGTTGAACATCCTATCTGCAAAGAAGAATGGCATATCTAATAATTATAAGGGGGCATTCTAGAAATGGAGTCCAAATTCAAGGATGCAAAAAATGAATCAGTGGTTGATTAAAGTGCTTCTGCAGTATTGAGATGATTTAATGGAACAGTAGTTTAAAAATGCTTTTGTCTGGTCATTTTGATCTGCTTGTTTATCTGGAAAACAAATAAGTACCGAGTAGTAGTAAGAGCATGATTGCTTACACAGTACCTTCATGCTCAGCTAACATGCCTGTGTTGCATTGTTCAGCTCTTCCCAAACCATAGGGAAGACAGAGGGTTTAAATTAATGTCTTGAGTTTAACCTCTCATGTGGTTGCTCGCAAGGACAAGGAAGCCAAATTGGGATGTGAGTACCAAAGGTGTCATGTGGTTTTTAAATGCAGTCCAAAGCCATATTTTCTATTTTATGGGTAAGTGAGGACTTTGTTGGTGGCCTGAAGTTTCTAGAAGTTGCAAAGTGCAGCCAACAAACAATATTCTACATGCAAAAAACCCTCTCATGTGGTCATAGATGTTTGTAAGTTGATCACAGTTGTTCTTGACATGACTTAAAATTCAGGCCTAACATGTCTGTAGGCTGAAGTAGTGTGTAATGTGATATTAGGAGGCAAAAAGGGGTTTGAGAGAGGTTAGACTTCAGTGAGATTTAAAATACTTCATCAAGTGATTTTGAGTGATTTAGGCACCAAAGCTTTTGAATACTCTTCAGCATGCTTTAACCTTGAGTGATGCGTGTAGCCTGTAGTGTTCGCATGATAAAATATTGTGAGCAGTTGAAACAGTTCCCCATTTAGATGTGTAGTCATAAAGACTTATTCTGTTTGATGATGGAAGTTTAATAATATCCAAGCATGAATGACATGTAATTATGTTTCTGCTGTAGTATTTGCACCAAGGGACTCTCAAAAATTTTTTATTCAGTACCTGTCATTGCAAAGAAAGAGCATGAAGCAAACTTGTAATAATCAAAAGAGAATAAATATTCTGATTTCAGCAGAAATGTGGCAAATTCTGGCAGGCAGTGTGGTTTCTAGAATGGTCATGTCATAAGAGACCAGCATCCTTTGTCTGAGCAAGAACTGCCTTTCTCTATCGATTTACTTAAATGCCGACTTGCTAAAAAATCAAAGCAATTTGGTTCTTGCCTGTGAATATCAGGGAATCACATATAGATGGCATTGAAATTATGATTACTGAAAATGTCAGTAATGCCTCGGTGGGGATCTGTGCAATGAGTTGAACTTTAAACCAAAGGAAAATGTTGAATATGGGCGAGAAACGTACTGCTTTTGAGTGAAGTAGGAAGAGGAAGGGAACCTGCACAGGGGCTGTTGGTTCAAGGTTTCCTTATGTCCTTGCCCACAGAGGTGTTCCACAGCTCCCTCAGTATAGTCACTGTTTCTGCATAACCCAGCTCTTGTCCACGCACCGCCATAGTGACTCCACACTGTTAATTATGTTTCTCACAGCCAGTAAAGTGCAGCTAAGCTCCCCTCCATTCCCCATAGCGCTGCAGATCCGGCCTCTTGTCCTTCGTGCTCCCCACACCACCTCACCCTGGTTACACAAGTCAGCCAGTGAGCCAAGAGAAACCTCTGAGCTCTCTGGCTGTAACAACACTTGGTGGGAGCCAGGTTTTTGCTGTATCATCCCTCCAAGGGACTGGGCAGGCTGGAGGAAGGGCCAGGGTTGGGGCTCACAGGGGCTGCTCAGTTCCCGGAGCTGAGAGGGGCTCAGCCCTCTCCCCAAATCCTGCACTGGCAGCCTTTGCAGCACGAGGCCTCGGGAGCGTGCTCGGAGTAGGATCTGTCATTTGAGACCTCGGTGGAGGGACCGTGGCGTGTGAAAGGGGAGCATTGAGGGGTTTGGATGTGTGTGTGATACCCATTCGCCAGCCCGGGGCAGATCTGTCTCTCTGCTTGGCTGGTTTGTATCTCCAGGTTTTCCATCATGCTCCCAGTCACCATTACAAGTGTTTGTTTATTGCTCTAGGCCACTTCCCGACCAGCAAAGCATAACACACAACATCTAAACAAAGAGAGCAATGTGGGCTAATTGATTCCTGATTCAGGGAAACAAAAGACAAATTCCTAAGTAAACTAAATTTCCCTAAAGCTAAATAAATAACACTTCCCACCTACTTTCTCCCCTCTTATGCTCCTCCCTGTATACAATAAAATGGCCACTCATGAAACACACAGCTCTATTAAAACCATACTGGGCTCAACTGGGGTTTGGAGGAGAACCAAGAGATGATCTCCAGGTTGTGCTGAGGAGGATTTTGCTGGACACCGTGGTAGCACGGTCTCTGAATGGAAATGCTCCAGTGACACAAGCCAGCTTGGCCTGTCTCCATTGGGAGACGGTGCTTTGCTTATCCAGTTTCCAAGCCAGGGCATTCGGACTGGTGTGTTCCCAGAGGTGAGCTCAGTTCCTGGGACTCAGGTCTCCCTGGTTTCTCTGAGGCTTCTGCTCTCAGTGGCTGGAGAGCCTTCTTCAGTGGATACTTCAGACTATATAAATCACTCTAATAAATCCTATAATGACTTTCCTATCAGAAGGGCTCATGGATAGAAGTTTCCTTAAATGCCTCAGTGGACATCTTCCCTTCTTCAGGATCAGTCTTTGCTGCTGTAGGAGCCCAGGAGAGAGGATGCAATAAATTATAGACATTATACAATATGTGCTGTGTGTCGGGTGTCTGTGGTTACCCATGTCCACACTCCATAAAGGAATGCCTATGACTCTAAACTCTTCTTCCAGCAGCAGGTGGCACCAGGGCTTCTAAGAGAAGGATTTTGTCTGCCTGGCACAACCCATGGAGTAGAAAGATGGCTGGTCACATCATGCTCGTCTTCAGTGTGGGGTTGGGTACACGTCTCTTCCCTCTGCTCTGCTCCACAGTTCCCCTTAACTCTGTGCTTGAGTATGGATTTGAATCCCCAAAGTATTTCTCCAGCTCTCTGAGAGAGTCCCATTGGTAATCTTTATTGGTGACTGTAAACTGATTGTGAAAAGCTGGGCCTCCTGGGCTCTTTCCATTTCATTCCCTATGGGGCAGATCCTGAAGGCCTTTTTTCCAGTTTCAGTAAGTCCCATAACTGGGATTTCTCTTTCCCAGATTTGCTAATATCACTGTTGCTGGAGGGTATTCATGAGCTGAACACAAGATATTGGTGCTGGTCCAGGGATAGCTGGGTGATTTTATATGGGCTGTTTTATACTGGGGCTCAGAAAAGATAATTTGTTTTTTAAAACTTGGGTTCAGTGGGAATATCACCTGTCAGCATCTGGCACTGTAAATTGCCATGTCAGTTTGTTGGCAGAAGCTACGAATGGGACTAAAAGTGCCCCTGATTTACACCACTCAAAGCTGATACTGTTTTTTGTTAGCATCACAGGGTACACAGGAACAGCTAAAAAACGGTTCTGGAAAAAAAGTTAAGTTAGACATTTTCTTCCTACTCATGGGAGCTGAAAACTCAAACTTACTGTAAACAGCCTTGGAAAACATTTTATGTTTCCAGAGTTCTGAATCCAAACATTTACATGAGGCAGTGACACAGTTTGAGAGTAACACACTTCTTTTATTTTTGTTAGTGTATTTCTTGCAGTAGGTGCACAAGTTTTTAAAATACCCTTCTTGCTTTTTGGGATAAACATCTCTCTTCTCAGAGCAGATTTCGGTCAGAGGTGGGGAAAGGGAAATGTGTACTTCCTTAAATAAATACCTATATGTGGTTTTAGTATTCCTGAGTATTTTATTTTTCAAGCAGAAGCTTTCCTTTTTTTTTAATAGCCATCATTTAGTGCTATGGAAAAATGTACAAGGTTGTTTTGGCTGGATGGAGCAAAGCAGTGGGTTAAATTTTAGCACATCGAGTAGCACAGAGATCTCTCTCCTGTGAAAGACAGGATTGTATTATGTAACAGCCCGGCTGCCAAATACTTGTGCTGGCAGTGATCAGCCTTCTATGCACCATTGACATCAAAACCCGATGAGGTTTGATCCAGAGGAGGGATTTGAAAGGACGTCTTGTTTTCCTTCAATCTTTACAAACTGAACTTGTTTAAGAAGAGGGAGAAAAAAAATAGATAGAGTCTTGTTTGATAAATGAGGAAAAGCAGTGTTTTTTCTGCAAAGTTTTGGATGTTTATTGGTTTAACAGCTATTGCTCAGAACAAGTCGTTTCTATTTATGTTGTTTATCATATCAGCTAACCTGGGGTGATGGATCAAGGGGGCTGGAAGTTGGGCCTGAGTGTGTTTGCTCCACAGGGGCTCTCTGACAGCTCACCTTAATGTCTAATATTTACACAGAGTCATCTTGAGCATTCATTAAACATAGGACTGAACAAGTGTCCCACTCCCTACAATGTGCATGCTAAATAAAATACATCAGCAGGTAAGTGGGGACAAGAAACATGGGAACATAAACAGCGTGCAGGGGTACTGAGCTCCCTGAAAGATGCCACAGTGCTAGAAGCAATATAGCTTGGTATTGTGCCAGAAGGAATAATCTTTTGCCAAAAAGCAGTTCTTAATAGCTTACCTAAAAATGTAAGGGATATGCTACTGGGTGAGAGCACAGGTTTGTCTAACCTGACATTCTCTCTGACAATGACTGGTAACGAAGGCTGGAAGGAAGGGATCAGGGGTCAGTCCCCTGACAGAACACTGACTGGCAGGTTAGCCCATTTCTGAGCTGGAGATTTTAATAGCCTGTGACCCTATGAAAGTGTTTAATCCCTTTTTGAGCTCATGTGGTCACAAGCTCCATGGTTTGTGTTGTGTGGAAAACTTCTTCCTCTGGTTTGTCTCAAACTTGCTCTCAGCTTACTCTGCCTGACGTTGCATTCTGCCGATGGTTTTGTACAGGAATACACTGACTCACACGTGTGTGGAGCAGCGCTGGTCCAGACACCTCCTCTTCGTGACTTCATTGCAGTGCAGCCACAGCTGGTTTTGGCACAACACGAGGAGGTGTCAGCTTAGGAGCTTGCCTCATCATTGTCATGTTTTAGGGTGGCAGAATTGCTTTCATGTAAGGATTTAAATCAAGAATGAGATGGATTTACAGATGTTTATTAGAAGCAGCTTCCCATGATGCTGCTATAGTACTATAGTTTGTGCACCCATGGAAAAAGGAATATGAAGTTTTTCAATTAAAATAAATAGCAGAGTTCCTGGCACTAGCAAAATGGAGACAGGAATTAACATGTGGGTAACATATTGATTATTTTACACAAGTATGGTACTTGCCTTGGGAACAGATGTCAGAACACGTCCACTTACCTTAGCCTCACCCAGGAAGTTCAATATCCTCATGTCCATTTGCCAGCGGGGAAGGTGGTGTAACCAGGGGTTAAATACCCCAAATGAAATCACTGAAAGAGTCAGTGGCAGAGCTGGGATTATAGTCCAGGAGCAATGTCTTTCAGTTATGTATTTAGCCTCATGCCTGCATTTGTCTGGAAAAGTATTTCTGATCACAGTATTTATTAGAGGTGTTAACTCAAATGAAGTTTGAGAGTTTTGCTTGTATTTCTGCTTTCATCTTGAAAGTTTCAGGGCTCTCTTGTCTGTTAAACAAGTCCTGTCAAAGCTGTTTAAGAGAAAACTACAGAGCCTGGGATTATTGGTAGTTTTTTTCTTGTTCATTGATTTAGCTGCTGGCAAAGCTCTTTGATGATGGTCACGTGTAGGAACAGAAACATGCTGATAAAGTGCAACTTTAGTGCCTGTGGGTTTTACATACATACATACAGGAGTGGAATATGAATGATAAACAGCATTGCATGTGCAGGTCTCAGCATCCCCTTCTCTCCCCTAGACAAGATCCTGGTCTGCCAGGATCCTGGAAGCTGGTTGCTTGTAAGGTAACTTGTTAGATGGATGAGGTTGTTTTGCCCTCTCTTTTTCTCTCTCTCTTTTCCTTCCAAAGGCCTAGCATGTTTCAGATCAACGTTGTGCCAATGAAAACATCTGCATTTAAATGTGGCATATGGTAAATGCAGTCTGATATCACAACTCTGGAGATTTCTCCTGATAGGAAGGAGGAAATCTGCTGAAAGTTTTCTGGTCTAACACTGAGATGTACAGAGATGTCAGGACATACACTCAGAAAGCACCAAGTGAGAGCTTGACACCTTGATCTGATTTTGATTTTTTGAAGTGCACAAGTTCATTGGCTTTCAGGGAACTCTAAATCTCAGCATCTGTAAAGGCAATATAAATTTATGAAAAATTCTGCAGACACCACCTTGGAGGAGGGACTCTAATGAAAGAGCAGACTCATGGGGGTGAGACTAACAGAGTCCCTTGGAACGGGGTGTGAAATGATATCCATTTTGCTATCACATCCATTTCTACTTTTCTATTCTAATCAAGATGGGGATAAACAATGGGATTAGCAGGTTATGCTTGTATATCCTGAAAATAGTAACTGTACCCTTCTTTTGACAGCTCCTGCAGTTGTAGGAATGGGTAGTTTTGACAGATATGACTGAAAACTGAGCCAAATTTATTTATCTGAAGACCACATTTCAAAGTTTTCTTGTCCCTTGAAAGATGGTTGGGGACACAGTTTTTAAACTCATCCTCATTTTCAGGCTGCATTCACAGCTGAAGACCTTGGGATGGGGAGACTGGCTAACCTTCATGCCCTGTTTGTGGTTAGCGTAGGTTTGAGTGTGGGTTTAGTTCAATCTCAAGGAATCCACACATGGATTGTGAGATTTTTGATAATAAACATCTTGGAACGGAATAATTTTGTAGTTCAATCTTGTCATCTTAGTGAAAGTAGAAATTGCTTAGAGATGGACTTAGAAAAAAGAGAGTTGCCTAAAAGCCTGTTTTAGCACCCCAGTTTGGTCTGGCTCCACTGATTGTGGAGGAGTTGTATTCATGTCAAAATAGAGTGACAAGAGGATGAATCATGTTCTGGAATTTTTAATGCAGAAAATAAAATCACAAATTAAGTTGGAGTGATTTATAGTAAGAACCTATTCCATAAGAGAAATTTGAAGAAATAAGGGTGTCCTCTTTCTAACAGTTCATGGGCCAAAACCAGAGAGCAGGGTGTCCAAATTGTTTTTCAGAAACCTGGCGTGATACCCTATTTTTGGTGCTGCTTGACAACTATACTCTGCAAATTGGTCATATTAATGTACAGTAACACAGGAAAATGGTTGGCTTTTGCTTGGTAATTAATCCAAAACTGTTGGTGTCTGTAAAACCTTTACAAGATGTTATTCAATACAGGTATTACAGCAGGACATGAGAGAGGATTTTTGCATAACACCTTAAATGCACTCAAACTTTTCTCAAATACATATATTGATGTGGCTACCACGGGCTTGGGAAAGTGGAGAAAAAGCACCAGACCTGGCAAACCCCAGAATACAGGTTTGGCTTCCAGTATCTGCAAACCAGCTTTAGTCAGTGCCCAATTTGCAAGCCAGGCAATGTGCCTAGGCCCCAATATTTTGTTCTGCCTTCGTTCTGGGAACATGGCATGTCCAAGAAGCCAAGGCAAACATGGTGTTTGCTTTTGCAGGGTTATGTTTGGCTGACATTTCCTGAAGGAAAGAGTTCAGGAAAATAAATCCTAATTTTTATTAGGCATCATAATAAGAATAATAGCAGCTCATTAAACAGAGCATTTGCATTTACCTTACTTCTGAGAGGCTAGTGGGAGAAACAGGCAGTGTGCATTATGATGGGGAGCAGAGATTAAATCTTCATGGATCTAGCAGAAAGTAACAGTTTACACAAAACTGTTCTGGGAATTAAATTTACTTTTGTATCTAAAAGCCGGGCTAGGCACCCCAGATGTTGTATGACTTTTACCAGAAAAACCAGCTTTCTGTTTCTCAGTTCTGCTCTTAAGCCATTTGAAATGGCCACTTCTTAGCATCTGGCTTTCACAGGGAGCCAAATGCAAGCAGGGTCCTTTCCAGTACCCAGGGAAGTCAACAGAAGGACATAATTTGTTTTTGATTTGAACCTCAGACAAATCAAATGAGCGAGTACATTATGTGACACTGTGGCATCTAGATTTCATGGTGATTTGTTTATTGTAAATTCTGCAGAATAAAAATAAAAAATAACTGCAGGCAAATTCTGTGATAGCTGTAAATTAATCTCTTTCAACCACACAGATGCAATAGAACATCTGGAAAGAACCAAGTGTTCCACAAGCAAGAACCGCCTACCTAAATCAGAGATGCAGTGTGAGTCAGCCTCCATATTATCAGTTGAATTCTCAAGATCAGTTCAGTGGCTGGAATTATCTGCCCCTTCTCCTGGATGTGCTCTCTGTGTTTGCTTTTGCAGTGTCATCTTTGTCATTTAGAGGCCAGTTTTTACTAAAAAGTCTTACCCCTCTGAGATTTTTGTGTTCACTATATTAGGAACCCTGTTTGGAAAACAAAAAAATAATGAAAACTGTTTTTTTGATAATTGAGGGCTGTTTGGGGGTAATTATTGCTATTGTGGCTCTAGAAGGTTTGCCCAAAAAAGGGATCAGGAACCAAATCCAGTAAAATGTGCAAACACCTTTGCCTTGTGTAATTGTCCTTGAAGCTATGTAAATCCAATAGTAAGAGCTCCCTAAGAGACAAAAATTAAGTATTTATGATTTCCTACAGGCTAACATAGGCAATTCTGCACTGCATAGTGGCTCTCATGAATTTCACTGTTGTACATTAACCCATCTAACATTTACCCAACAGTTAGCACTGCAGAGCTGGCCTTTGTTGTTGGGAAACAAAAGGTAAAATCTTCATGTTTAGCAAATGGATGAACAGGCAGGACAGTAGAACTGCATTCTGGCACTGTGTGTTCTGAAAGGAATCACAAATCGATTAGCAAAGCTGTTTTTTTAATTATTATTCAGGGAATCTGCCTTTAACAGTACTATGCATTTATTCTTGGAAGGTTTGTCCTCTTAGGAGGTTCTAGGTTAGATGCACTGAAATTAAGTCACACTCCCCTCAGCCATATATTGTGATTTTCAAATGAAATCTTGATGTATTTATAACTGGGGGAGGGGGAGCCCAAACCCAGCTGCAACAATTTGCTCATTTCATGATACAATGAAAGATAAACTTTTATTGGTTCATGGGTTTGCTTCCCCCTTGTCACTTGGCTGCTTCTCAGGGTCATAATCAGCACCTTTTAGCACCAGAATGAAGCAGATTTGCTCCATATGTTTCGTACTGAATATTGCTCCACTATCTGCTCTAGCTTTGCCCATAGCACAGTGACTCCCATGTCAGTGCTGCAAGAGCCAGTAAACTGCAAGCTCTTGGCAATAGCAGCAACTATTCCCCCTGAAAATATTGCATTATATTCCCTGGCAGAGGAGAACATCTAATGGAGTACAGATGATGTGAATTAATCTTTGAATTAGCATTTCATTTGTTGGCCAAGATCTGATTGCCCATTTTTTTGTAGTATCCTCATAATGAACATAAAAAGATTACAAGATTTGTGAATGTAGTCAGTCCTCTGGAAGCTCTGGCAGCTGGCTAAGCTTTGACTTCTTTTTTTTTCCCCTTAGTAATTAAAAACACTTCTACAAACTCAGAACCCAACCATTGTTAAGGGCATTTCCAGAGAAAGTTGTAAGATTCAGAACTAAATCACCTCAGTTCCCTCTTGCCAGAGATGCTAAAGAGAAGTATCCTCCTGAGAATTTGTTTGAAAAATGTATTTCTTGCACAGGTCATTAGAATTGAACAGGTTGGCTTGTCTACAAACATATGAATTAAAAGTATTGCTAGAGCTGAGATACAAGACACTTAAATTAATCCTTTCTCTTGGGTAAACCCTGCTTTCATTAGGCTCAACACAGAACACACTGCCATGGCCTAGAATCAGTCTCACTCCCAAACCGTTTCCAGAATGATGTGCAGGATAGTGAGAATAGATGCTAGTAGTTACATAAAGCTTTGGTTAAAAATACTTGGAATATATTTGAGTATTCACAAACTCAGTCCCGGAGCAGAAGAGGAAGACCCTGTGGCTTTCTGTACAGTGGAAAGGTCTTGCACCAGCAGTGCATTTGTGCCATGATGAAGAGTATTAGGGAATAGAGGGAGCAATGAGAGGAGTAGAAAATCCAAAAGGATTATTTTGAACGCGACACCAGAACCAATGGGATATAGGCAAGACATTGCAGGCAAGGCTTGTCTTGTGTCAAAGACTTACTGGTGAGATCAGGGGGCTGTGGGTGCTGGCCTGGATCCCACTAGCACTATTAGACTCCATCCTGTTACATGTGGGATCCCATACTCCTGATGCAGCTGAATCTACAAGGCTCTGATCAGGGTGGGACTGGCCCTCATCTCACCCTTCCATGTAGGGTGAGGAGGTGGAAAATTACACACTGCACCTGGTAAGGTCAGCGCTGTGGGCAGCTGGGGAGGCTCCATGGAAGAAGTGGAGTTTGCTGTTCCCCATGGCCAGAAGTGATCAAGGCCTGAAGGAATGGGGATGCAATCCAGATCTTGGCATTTAAAAAAGGAGGTGGTGACAGGAAGATTTGCAGGCAACAGATGTGGAAGGAGAAGGAGAGTTCAGGGACAAGGAGGGTGGTGTGGTTGGTTCAGGTGCAAAAAGAAGATGGCTGGAGACAGCGTGGTGGGAACTGGGCCACTTTTGAAAGTGTCTTCTCAAATGGCTGTGGATTTTCTTTTTTTTTTTTCATTGTTAGTGCACGTGGCAGGTTGGCAGAGCTGTGTTTACAGCCCGAGGGCTCTTGGTTGCAGAGGAAGTTTCTCTTCTTGAGCACGTCTGCAGAACTTGTTTTAAGAGGTGAAAAAATATGGCCTTGGGCTAAAGCCAAGGAGTGGAGCAAAGATAGCTGGGGTTTATATCTGATTCCAACACAAGTGTAAAGTTTGCAGGAGTCATTTAATCTTCTGTTTCCCTTAATGTAAAATAGAATATCTAAACGGATATTTTAAGGCTTAATTCTTTAGTAAAGCACTTCTAAGGTAAAAGCTGCCGGTGAGAGGTGAAAAGCTTTGAAAGCAGTGTTAACACATCCAGGCGTCCTGTCTTGGACTTTTAACTCTGCCCCAAAGGACATCCACATTTTGATATCTGTCCCCCTGTTTTACAATGTTTGTGCAAGTGTGTTTGCTGTTTTCCTTGATGTGTCAAAGTCAGATAACTCCTTGTCTGATGCAGAAATGTCAGACTGACTTTGACAGCAAACTGCAGCAGGGCCCAGCCATGGACAACAGGTGCCTTCCTACAGATCTCCCCACTTTGTAGCAGAGTGTTGGGTATGACACAACTAGGTCTGGTTTTGGGGCAATTTAGCTGGCAATTAACTGAAAACATTGAGGAAAAGGAAAACTGAGCAACTCTTTTACAGCACGTAACAGTGACAATTTACCTATTTCCCCTGTGAATCTCTTAGGTCAGAAAAATTCCCAGACCATGCGTGGTTTTCCAGGATGCTGAGCACGCCTGTTTCCTTTTCCTTTCAACAGAGAATCAAGCCATTAATTTTTTTGCTGATA
Source organism: Pachycephala philippinensis (assembly GCA_013397055.1). Taxonomy (NCBI): domain Eukaryota; kingdom Metazoa; phylum Chordata; class Aves; order Passeriformes; genus Pachycephala; species Pachycephala philippinensis. Next base: position 114,432 of record VWZT01011968.1, read on the forward strand.
GACTGATTTCTAGCAAGAAACTACAAGAATGAGAAATGCAATGGCACCATGATTTTCACATGATGCATTGACATGGTGGAGGAAAATCTTAAACCTTTTGAAGTCCTCTTTTTCTGTCAAAATTAACATTTTTCATGTTCATCAGAGTACAATCCAGTTTGCATTATACACTTTGCTTTGTGTACCTGGCATCTCTCAGATGTCTGTCCTCTCCCAAATATGAAAATAGCTTCAAGTACTGAGTAGACACTGTTGTGTGTCAGGAGTGGTCAGTGTCCTGCTGGGCTGATAACCTCAATAGATCAGAGAAGCAGCCTGAGCCAGAATGAAGCACTTTTGTTCCTTATATATAAATGGGAGAGAAAGGCCCAGAAATTATGTGATTTTCTTGGGATTGTGCTGGATGCATGTGGCAGAGCTGCACTATAACTTCGACCACTGGGACCCAGCATTTTAACTCAGCCATTAAACCATACTTGGTCTCCTCTGAGGCATCAGCAGTGGCTGATACTTTTAAATCTTTACTCAAACAGGTTGATTAAATGCCAGCTATCAGTATCTATTTGGCTATTAGTAGAGCTCCTAAGTGTTTCTGTGGGATTTCTCTCCTTTCTCCAGCCCCCTGGACTTGCTGTGTGCAGTTATGTATCCCTTAAGTTTTCCTTGAAAACTCGGATTCATTCACTTCCATGAATACACGATTCACAGTGGAGCTGACACATTTCATTAAGCTCAGCACATTGCGTAGAAGTCTGGCAAAGGGTCCCTGGGCTTTATTCAACCCAGACACACTGTGTGACCAGCTGTCACAGACTGGTTGTAAAATTAGAATAAAACCATAAAACACAGTTGAGGGAAGGGAAAAAATTGCCCCTCTCTGGGGACAGCACTTTGAGCTGTGACAAAAGATTCACAGAGCACATCAGACACAGACACACACAAAAGCTTTGTGCAGAACTCAGCTGGTTTCATTTTTTGTGCTTGCACATTATACCGTGAGTAGGTGCCATGGTGTAAAGGATTCACCTTGTTCCAGCTTCAGCACGAAGCTCTGCTTTTAGCTCAGCTGCCCAGAGCACATTCCATTTTTAGTGGAACAGTGTTTCCTTTTAGCCAGGCTGCAGGACTGAAAACAAGCGGTGAAAACTTGCTGTGCTCCATGAGAGAACACCACAAGAACAGAGGGTTGTGCAGCACTTTTTCCATAAAGGAACCAAAATCTGTTTGTACTCCTCAGATCTGTCACAGCCTGTGTGAGGCAGACACACACACCGTCCCTGTTTTGCAGACCTCTTTTCCCCCCATTCCATGAGGCAGCACACTGTGGGTTTCCTCACCACATAGATGCCCCTGGGGATGGGTTTTTTAGCAGCTCCTCTGGCCTCAGGGTTAAGTGGCCCAACCCCAAGCAAAGGTATGATCCCTTGTTTTGTCTCCACGTAAGAAACGAAGCTGGGTGGCTGCTAGAGTGCATTTAATGCCTGGGATGCTGCATCAGGAGAGAGGGATCTGCACTGCAGATGTTCCAGGCACCTTTCGGGGGGAACATCAGGCAGGAATCAGCTGGTGCATGAAGCTTGTTATATCTGAATAAGTGGCTAAAGAATCATTACACAGTTGAATTGTAGGACTCCACTGCATTTGGGAGCTCGCTTGGAGGCACTGGGCGATTGATTTGTGGAGTATCTGTATTTTCTCTTGATGTCAGATAGAGATCTCAATTGTCTGAAACAGGAATTCCCAGGTTAGTGGATATGAAGAAACCGCGGCCACGAACGGCAAGTGAGTAACAGAGCTGGGGCAAAATATCCATTTCCTGACTTTCACTGTTGCAGTTTAACTACCAGGTGTGATTTTTATTGTCACTGTTAGGTAATTGGATGATGTATAAGTAGGTCATAACTTTGGCAGAGAAATAATTGGAGACCTCAAGGCCCTGATAGATGACTACTCTAGATGCTGACAAAATTAGTTAATCAACAGTGATGAAATTATATCATCATACAGTAAGTGAAGCATGCAAACAGCACGACTGGAGCCTGTTCAACGCCTGCTGTTTACCTTGATTCATGCCGATTTATAAAATGGGTTAAGCTATTTCCATTCCAGCATCCTGTTTCTCCATGTGGGAGAAATCTTGTCTAATGAAATGCATTCAACTGAAAAATTGTTTTTTGAGGCTCTTTAATCTCTTTCCTCTGTGATGAGGAGGTGCAGTTCTACATCCATGCTGAATTCTGACCCCTCTGGAGCAGAGAGGGTGGCAAAGCATACAATTTAGAAATTAAATGCATGTTAAGTTCTTATTTTCTTATGTTTCTATGTGCTTCATGGTAGGACTGGTTCTGCTCTGGGATGGATGGATGGATGGATGGATGGATGGATGGATGGATGGATGGATGGATGGATGGATGGATGGATGGATGGATTTGGGCCTGAAAAATGCCAGGCAGCTCTATTTCAGCAGGTACCCTGCATTTTTCTCTTCCTAGATGTAGTAAGATGCTATGAATCTAATTTACAGCAGACTTTATTACGCTAATCCTGCACGGTTCACTCTGTGGGAACAGATGTGGCTTTTTGCAAAATATAGACAGAGATTGCACTTACAGCATTATTTTATTCATAAATGTACTACAAAATCCCCACAAACCAAACAAAACACCTCTGATATTGGGAAGCAGTGGGCTGGTACCTGAATCCAAAGCAAACATCTTGAATGTGAGCATGGGGCTGATAATACAAGGAAAACTAAATTTTGATCCTGGGGTTTAAAATGCCTTATTCAGAAGGAGGTTACAATGTTCAGCATCTCACAGGATTTAACCCAGGAAGGGATATCTGGCATTTCTCATCATTTCTACTCTGCTTCTATAAATCCTGAACACAAGATTTTTTTAGAAATTTTTTTTTTTTAAATTGCTTTTATAAGAATAAATGTCAGGTACAGACACATTGATGCATACAGAGACACTTTTCCCTAAGGAGATCTGGGATTTCATGGCCTTTTTTCTTTCTTTCTTTCTTTCCTTTTTCTACTTTTTCTTTTTCCTTCCCCCCGCTCCCTATTCCAGCCCGAGATCTGAGGAACAAGGCTGTTTGTCAGGCAGCGTTTTTGTCTAAAGTGGAATGTGACTGGCCTTCCCAATGAAAGGCTTTCAAATGGGCTGCCTGGGGGATCTCACAGCCAACTCACCCTCGCTGCAAGAGTGAAAGAGTGGCTCTGCTGTAGCTGGCCTGGCAGGATGGATACACAGGAGTGCAGGCTTCTGAGGGAGTGAAGCCAGCTGGAGTGTCCTCTTGACTGAGCAAATCCTAAAGGGAGTCCTTATTCTGCTGGGAAGAAGTTGTGGGATTGGCTTTACTCCCAGCCTCTGGCAAGAGGGACGTGGCAGTGGCAGGGGAGGGTTTTGTCCCTGAGCACTTGGGATATGGCTTTGCTCTGTGTCCAGGACAGAGCTGTCCTCCCCAGGAGGTGGACTAGGGGAGACACTGTTGAAGTGAGAGTGGTTCTAAAATTGCTTCAGGGGCAACATGATCTCAACCAAACCCCAAGTCTGACAAGTATGGATAAAACTTTATGTTACTTTTCCTTCTCTCCTTTGCTTGTTCTTCGCTCCCTCAGCATTTCTAGAAAAACCCTCAGGCTTAGTGTCTTACTCTCCATTTGCTGCTCTTTATTTTCCCTGACAGGTGCTTGTATGGATTCTGATATGATCAAGTGCTTGGTTCATTCCCAGTCCTGTTATTAGGCATTTTTAAGTGCATAAAACTGCCTGCCTGGCCCATGCAGTATTGACTTGCCTGTAGATTGAGATGGGTGTTTTGCATCTTCTGAGGCATCTTCCCCAAGTAGGTGGTAGATGCACTTTTCCCTTTAAACAAATAATAGCCCCAGGAATAAAAGGAAAATGGTAATGCTGCTGTTCCCTTGGGATTTTATATCCTGAAGGGCCCCTCACCAAACAAACTACTGCCAGGCTGGGCAGGAGGGTTGGACCTTCAGAAATGTGATGGCTTAGGCCTTTTAAATGCAAATCCATGTTTCTGGGATCCCATTTAACAGAAAGAGCTTGTGTGAAAGCACCATCTTTAAGTACATGCAGTTTTTAAAATCTCTTCACTTGAAGAATAGTTTAGCTTTGGCAATTTCCTGTTCATATGACAATTGATACATTTTTCATGGTAATGGCTATTTTCTTCAAGCCAGAAAAAAAAATTCATCATACTTCTGTTAGTCAGGAATACCACAGACAGTCTAGTGTACGTAAACTTGCTGATTTTTCAGAGACTTTAGCAAAGGACTGCTTTCTGAAGTGAGAATTATCACTAGCATTAAAGAATACTTGGGATGAAATTCTGCTTTCAGTAAATTCAAGTCTTGAATACAGAGAATGACAGAGCACTTGACTAACTAATTGCTGTCTAAATAATAATCCCACTGGGCAAAATTCACAGGCACAAAATCATTTGCACAGGCCTGCAGTGGGAGTGAGGTATCCCTGGTGTGCAAATGGCCCTAAGCTAAGAACACAGATCAAGGCAGGGCAAATGCACAGGCAGCCATGGGCTACACCTTCATTCAGCTTTCTGTTTCTGTACCTCAGTCTTTCAGTTTGTGGTCTGGGAATGAGTAACTCTGCGTTTCCTAAAACTGTTATGAAACTTCATGGATGAGAGTTTATGGAATGATTTGAGGTCCTCTCCACTGGGGTGGCATATTATTAGGATCAGAACTGCGCCAGATACTGAGTACATGCATGGGCCCTGGGGACCATTGCTTGACTCAGATGCTGTAGGTAAATTTAAATCTGTGCCACAGTTGCTACGTCTGCAGAGAATGGCTGTTTTCCTTTTAATCTGCTGTTCTTCAATGGGTTTCCAGCCTTTGCTAGCCTGTCTTTGTGAAATGAATTTTCACCATTCAAAAGCAGCAGTGTTTTATTTTTGTTTTAGCTGTGCTTGGAAATGCAGAGCAATTCAATCAAGAGGAAAATACACCATGAAAAGCTCTGAAAGCCTCGAGGTCAAGGATCTGAAGTTACCCACAATATTAATGACAAACCAGTGGCTGCACCATGGCAACGGACAGAAGAATACGTGGCGTGGAAACCATAAGTAGTTTGGGGCTTTGAAAGAGCACAAACGGGAGAAAAATGGAAATTACATCATGTTCTCTCTGTTCTGTGCTAGGACAGCCATGTACAGTCTAATCCCCAGTGCTGGTGAGTCCAAGACTTTCAAGAGGGCCCCATAAGAGAAAGAGAAAGGCTTTGGAGCTAGAATTAGACCGGTGAAAAGTTTTGGTGAAAGAGGGAAAGGTTTGGGTGGGAGGAAGTTAGATGAAGTTACTTGAAAAAAAGGGTGCTTGATGCTACGGGATCTCCATTCTTAGGTTCTCCTCTGGGATTCCCCGCTGGGTCCAAGCGAGTCACTGAAAAATCAAACATTGGTGCTGGAGTTGATTAGAAATATGAACCTCAGCTCCTTTGCCGGAGCTGGGAATTAGTGGCACTAGGTTGTGCAGTTGACTTCAGAGGGTGTTGTTTCCTGATTAAGAAGCGAAGGGACTGTTTCCAAAAACTCCTCTAGATAGAATAGCTTGTTATTCTTTATTTTTACTAGAAGATTATGTTTCTGTGACCATCCCTGCTGGCTGGTGGTACATGAGATAATAAAGAGCTGAAGATATGGAGGGCTGAACTGTCCAGCTCTGGCATCTCATGGCAGTGCTATTGAGCAGGGACGGGGGAGTGGGACAGGGGAGAGAATTGGAAGAGTAAAAGTGAGAAAACTCATGAGCTGAGATAAAGGTGGTTTAATAAGTAACCCAAAGGCTGTGCACACAAGCAAAGCAAAACAAGGCATTCGCTCACCCCTTCCCATGGGCAGGCAGATGTTCAGCCATCCCCGGGAAAGCAGGGCTCCATCATGTGCGTGATGGTCACTGGGGAAGACAAGCACCATCACTCCCAGTGTCCCCTGTTCCTTTTTCTTCCTGGAGTTTTGTGGGTTAAGCATGATGCCATATGGTGTGGGATATCCCTTGGGTCAGCTGGGGCCAGCTGTCCCAGCTGTCCCCTCCCAAATTCCTGTGTACCCCCAGCTGACTTGCTGGTGGGGTGGGGTGAGAGACAGAAAAGGACTTGACTCGTGTGCAAACGCTGCTCAGCATTAATGAAAACATCCCTGTATTACCCACACAGTTTTCAGCACAAATCCAAAACACAGCCCCATACCAGCTACTGTGAAGAAAATTAACCCTATCCCAGCACACTGTGGTAGAACTGAGCTCTGCAAACTAGTGATGATCCCCACTGCCATACTTGAGTTAAGTGTGGATTTTTGCTGTAGTGCAGCATGTGCTGAAGCTCTGCCCAACCCTCATGTGGCACACATTAACATCATGACTTGGAATCAGTGCTGGCAGCTGCAGCTCTGCATCTTATTTTGCACAAGTGCCTTTTTTTTCCTCTTTCTTTCAGCTGTATAAGCGCTTCAGCCATAGAACAGAGCTTTCTATAAATGTGGAATTTTTCTTTTTGTGACTCAAGCTCCTCCATTTTGGAACGCTAGTGGTATAGATGGTGACTCAAAACCAGGTCATGGTAAACTGCGTCACTGAACAGCCCACATTTCTATAACATCTGTTGCTGCAGCATTTGTTGTGTACACTTGCAACCAGATGACCTAATTCTCTTTGTGTGAACAGGGAGTGCACTTGGGTAGGGAGAGGGCTGAGAATATTTTGAGGAGAGCCCTGTGCAGGAATCTGTCCATTCAGTCTAGTTGGCTAGATTGCAACAACTCAATTGCAACTGAATGAGAAGAGAGGTGTATAAGGCAGCATGACTTTGTGGAAGAGCACAAAACATCGTTGAGGGAGTGGGCAAGGGAAGAAAAGCCATTTAAAATCAGAATAGGAAGATTTTAAAATAAAAACCAAACTTCCCTGGATAAAGGCAAGAAAGGGAGAAGCAGTGAGCTTGTTGCAGTAAATGCTGCAAATGATCACTTAGTGCCTAAAATATACCCATAAGGCCCTTTTAATGGTATGAAAGGCAGTAGCTCAGGAGGTGTTAAATTTGAGACAGGAGGGCTGTGCAGCTTCTGGGCACTCTGGTGAACAGTTTCGTTTGAAGCACTCTGATGACTTGGGAAAAGCTGAGATTAAATGACAGAAGGGGACAGAAAGTTCAGCTGCTGGGACATGGGGCTGAGAAATGTGACTGTGTTTTCTTCAGTTGGTTGGCTTTTCTTGAGTACCTTTTAATTTCTTGTTCAGTGCATTGTTCAGTGTCTATTCAGATGACCTTGAGTGTTTTACTTCTGAACATGAGTTGCTTCTTTCCATACTTTCTAATGCTTGTGGTGCTGTAGCCCTACAACAAAGAGAAATGAGATGTAACTGCCTAGTCATGAGTACTCTTATTTCCTGAGGGCATTCTACTTTTCAAAATAATCCTAATTATACTGATTTACCTCTTTTTAATTGCCTTCTTTACATGGATCCTTTTCTCCTCATGCTTGTTTAAATGCCTAACATGGTTGTGAATAGATAGGAATGGAGATGAAGAGCGAGTGGAGGAGTGATGGGGAAATGTTCATGTGTGGAGTCAGGGTGATCCATACTTCAGTTTCTGTGGGATTGTTTTGCTGACTAGTGTCTCCAGGCCAGGGCCGTGCTCTGGATTCCTGCTCCCTTTCTATGACTGGCCAAAACTGGTTGGCAGTAGAGTTTGGTCCCATCTGCAGGAATTCGGCATCTGCCTTAGAGGGAATGAGCAGGACAAGACTGATGGCCATGTTTGGGGCAGAAAAGAAATGTTGTCTATTGGTGAAGGAACCTGTGTGGAACCTGGGTTTTGGACTTTTCTTACTTCCAAAAATTTTTAACAAAGGGATCTTCTAGGAGGGAGAAAGGTAGAAAAAGTGTGTGCCCCATCTTAAATGACTCTCTAGAAAGTCGTAACAGGGAAAGTGGGGAGAAGTTTTTGTAACATCCTTGTTCTCTTTTGCTCTTCCTTTCTCTGAGGTCTGTTTTGCTGGTCAAACCAGATATTGAAAACTCCAAGCTACTTTCCCGTCAAAAATGGCCCAGATGTTCCACTTGGAGTAAGAAATACAAATCTGTCTCTCTCTGGCTGTTTACTTGACTCCCCTCATTAATGCCTCCATCTTTCTCAAGATGGTTATGTGGCTATGGAGCCACAGCTGCCTCCTAAGTACAGCTCCTCACGCACTGACTGTGTCACATAACCAGCAGTGGGGGTCTGTGGGGCTCTGGGGGCTTCTCTGTGACTTCAGAACTCTCTGGCAGTCAGCCAGGAGGGGGCTAAGCCTGCTGTTCACTGCATGTTCAACCTGCTGCCAACACACGAGAGCAATGAGCCCCCAATGGAGCTGCTATCCTTGCCTCTCTGAGATATTCCCAGCCTTGCAGAATGTGTCTTGTTGGCCATGCAAAGCTTTCAGTATGCAAAGGAGGGTTGGCCACTGCTCCTCCAGCTGTTCCTAAAGTGTTCTGTGTCAGTGGTAACCCTGTGTGTAATATCAGAAACAGCAGCTACAGATGGAAAATCACCGAAGTGCAAGTCGTGCTGACATGCTCAATGCCTGACATCAGATTCCTCGGAAAGGATCCTGAGGAATCTGGGAACTGTGGCACATGATGGATTATTTCTGGTTTGGCCTGTCTCCTCTATGCAGCTTATTTCTGTCAGTCTCTGCTCCTCTTGACAGCTGGAGGGTTGTGGAAATGCAACTTGTCTCTCACTGCCTTTACTATTCCAGCCCTGCTAACAGGCTGGCGTAAGTCTGTGTGTGACACATACGAATGGTGATCATATGTCCTAAGGTGACAGAGTCCTGGAGTACAGTCTGCTCTGTTCTTTCCAGCAAGGATGCAAAAAATAATCACGCGTGTTTGCTGGAAGCAAAAGACATGAAAAAACTCCAGCCCTTGTGTCCCTTCACGGTTTGTAAGCAATTAAGCACCAGGAAAAACAGTTTACATGGGTTACAGAGAAAAGGCAGATTTAAAGTCCATTGCTATCTTCTGATCCCTGCCAATAAACCCTTCAAGCTGCTCCCAGGCCTTTCTAGCTCATCGAGGGGCATGTTCCAAGCTCTCCCATCCCAGTTCTTTCCCTGACCTTGTTGTTGCAGTCAGATGTTAGCAGTCTGCCTAGGCAGCATTGGGCATGGCTTGCAAGTTGTGAAGCACGATGTCCCCCGCCTGCCAAGCCCTCTGCAAGGCTCTCAGCGCTGGGCAAGTGTGGGGTGAGACACGGAGAAAGATGTTGTTCTGTGTAAGCACAAGCTTAGGGCCCAGCCTGTCAAAGGCTAAACGCTCCCATCTCCTCAGTGCTGCCACTGGGGCTCAGGATATTCAGCACCTGGTGCACAGAGTGGCTTGCTCAGATATAACAAGAATGGTTTTTTATTCTAGGCTTAAGTGATCCTAATTTAATATGGGAGAGATGGCTTAGGCAGCTTCTTTTGTTCCAGCCCGTTTCCAAAAGGCTCAAAGAACAATACTGCAACTCTGTGAAGCTCTTGATAGTTCAGCTTTCACCCTCTAAGAATGTCTAACAGCAGGAAATAATCTGTCCAAACCTTACCCTGAAGCACGGATTCAAAAAAAATTAGAGAACAAGCAATGTTGCTGGATGGTCCCAGGGCTGAAGTCAAGTTTGTGGTGGCATCTTCACTCTGGATCCAAGTTTTATTTTAGAGTCCTATGTTTATATAAGCTGAGTATGGGAGTGGATGGACTCAAAAAAGGTTACCGAGTAGCTATTTTATGTAGTTAATGCTGGTGTCAATATTAAATGGTCAGTCCCTTTTAATAACACTGAATTTTCACTTCATTCTGCCTAGAAATTTATCCCATGGCCTAGGGCTCAGTGAAGGCGTCAACCTATCTTTGAGCTCATTCCCTACAGGGTGGTGCTTTTCTAGTAGAGATCACAGGAAAATAATGGCACTTGTGGGAAGGGTGATCTCGCCCCAAGGATTGTTTGAATCCCATTCACACAGGTAGAAGGAGAGGAGCTCTCTGCACAGACCAGTGTTTTCTGGGCACTGGGGCCAAATTTGTTCTGTCAGCAGATACGCTCTTGTAGCACATGACACCTTCTAGGTATGGAAAGGGGGCAAGATGAGCCAGTAGCTCCTGCAAGAGTTCCAAAAAAAGAGCGAAACTCCTTCACTGCTTGTTCTCGGCCTCCCTGGAGTCTGCACAGGGCAAATCTAGTGCCATTCCCCTGCCATCTTGCTTCCCATGAGTACCTGGCAAAGAATGCCTGATGCAAAAAATAAACCATGGCAAATGCTGTCTGTTTCCATTACTGTATGGGGAATGACTGGCTTATGTAACGTGCAGTGTGAAATCACTGCAGGGATCAAATATAAATATTGCCCTATTGTGGAATGTACTGGCGGCATAGCTGATATTTTTGTGGCTGATGAAAAATCAAAGCTCATTATCACTTCTGAGGTTTGCCCTCTCTGTGCATGTTGGTGTGTGGGTCTGTCTATTTCTGTGTATTAAAGGCTCTGGTTCAAATCCTGATAATTCTGAGTCTATTTTTACTTTGTCACTACTCAGGCAAAACTTTCATTGACACTAATTGGAAAGCTGCCTAAATAAAGGGTGCTGAGGGAATTGAGAAGCTGGCTGTAACTTGGCTTGATTTTAGTTTCTGAAAATCCCTTTCTTGAGGTTTACTTTATAAAACATATACTTGTTAATGCAAGTTTAAAGTCGGTGCAAATTTACACTGCACCACTGGAGCCATACATTGTTTTTTTTTTTGCAGCTGGGATCTCTTTTGCTCTGCATGTAGGATATAGGTGTCCTGTGTGTCTGTGGATCTGCACTTTGTAGGACTTTGCCCGTGGCTGGGGTAAGGGTTTGTGTTTGAAGTCACCCACATGGCAGTGGAGCAGTGCTGACTTTCACTGGCTGTAGTTCTGGCATGCAGAGCATTTATCTTTTTTGGTTTTTTCCTTCTCCCCCTTCATCACTGGAGGCATTTGGAGTTTGATGGAAGGGATTCAAACAAGTCCCCTTCAATCTCAAAGTTTTTCCTGCTCTTTTCCTTCCACCCTGCTGCTTCCAAGCTTGTTCTCTCTGAACTGCTGCCACTGTCTCACACAAAGGTGGCAGCTTGTCACTTGGCATGGAAGACCCCATGTGAAAGACACCTGGGGAAGAACTGGCTTGTGGAGTGAGATGCATATCCAGCAGATGAAACATGAAATGCATATCCAGCAGATGAAACAATCCTCTGACAAGGAGTTGAAAATCTCTGCCAGATGGGAACTCTGAACAAGGGGCAGTCAGAAAGATGGGTTTTCTTTTATCATTAGCCCGGGTTTTGATTTTGGACTCTCTCAAATTGTGTACTTGCTTCTCAGGAAGAACTTGGTTTGAGAAAAAACAGTCAAATCCATTCTGGACAGATGGTGCTGCAATAAAGGGTGGCAGAGAGGTGGCATGAAAGCAAACGGAGGAGGGGGTGTGAAAGGAGGATGGAGAGAGGGAGTATGTCTGATACAGGCTCAAGCAAGTCTGTGAGCAATGATGTAAACCAGCCCTTGAAGTGAGCCAGGGAGCTCGTGGCACATGAAAATCGTGTCAACAAGAAGAAACTTGTGTGAGTGCACAGGGGCTTTCTTTTCCCTTCAGTGGCACTGAGAGTCATCAAGTTGCAGCTACTTACTGGACACAGTCACAGGCTTTTTTTCTGGTCTTTTTCTCCACAACCTGAGCTTCCCTTTTTTGGTGCTACCACTCAAACTAGTTCCCAAACTCCCTTGGAGTCTGGGAACTTGGGAACAACCCATCCAATTCCTTTCTTACCCCTCTATGATCCAGCCTATGTTTTAACCAATTGGGTTATTTTCTAACTGTTCCTAGAGAGTGTGGGTGAGACCATACTTTGGGCCACAGTGCTGGTCATGGAAAATAAGCATGGGAAATATTCTGATTAATGCTATGTTTTGCTATTAGGGAACGAGTGGTGGAAGAGTTGCCAAGACCTCATTGCTGTCCCTGCGGAGAAGAGATTCCCAAACTGCACTGTGACACGTAGTGGTAGCCACAGTCCTCTTTGCTGGTGTCAGGCCTCTGAATCTCTCCAGAAAAGGGGAATATCCATCCTGTGCTCCCACATCTACAGAAAGGTGCCATCCTGCCAGAACAACCTTTGAGAAGAGGTGGTGAATAGATCAGGAAATAAACAGGTTGGTTATTCTCAGTGGCACATGAAGCTCTCTGCAGACAGCAGAAGGAGGATCTCTCTTCTGAGAGACGCTTTTACTTTGGCGATATCCAAAGAACAAGAAATTTCTTCTTTGTCAATCAGCTTTACCATCAGACTTCAGGTTTATTACTGTTTGATATGACATGTTGTCCCAGCTATTGGCCCAGACTGCTGATTCATCTGCGAAAAGATAAATTAGTCTTGAGATGCAGCCCTGGACTTCTGGGGGAACCATGCTATCTTTCCTGGGATACCTGTAGAAACAATAAAATGCAGAAATCCCTTTTATTGCAAGCCTTTTTAATGAGGTTGCTGACTGACTATTTGGAAAACCGAAAGGACTGTGTAATTTGGATAATTCTGCATATGAAGCCTCTCATGTTTCTCATCTTCATTCATTACTATACTTAATGTGTAATTACACTCAGCTATTAGCCATTAGCAGTTAATTCCCTGTTACTGATGAAGATGGAATTGAGTTGCCACTTCCAAGTGTCTTATTTCATGCTTCTTAGTGTCTGAGCCTCCAGAGGAGCATCTCTGAAATATCTCTGTAGAGCAGGCAAAGCATGACTTTCCTAGAGCTGGGCCAGAGTTGTGTTGCAACCTATACAGTCAGCATTCAGGATTTTCATTCAGTTTTTCATTTCACAGTGTTTGAAGATGTTCTGGAGCCCTCCAAGAGCCCTCCAGGAGGCTTCCAGGATTAAATGAGCTCCCCAGGCAGGTGGTTTTCCTGGTGTGGGGATGGTCAGCATGACTTTCTGTGTTTAGAAACATCTGTGTACGACTCCAGCTTCAAATCCAGATTTTCATGCCCATAAGACAATATAAAGGAAGACGTGGTTTCCATGTGGAGCAATGAGTGGATTGATCACTCCTGAGGAATCACTTTCCTTTCCTAAATTACCCTGTTAAAAAGGCTTCCAGATACAATGCTAGGGAGAATGTTGCTGATTGGTGCTAGAGGGAGAGACTCAATATATATGCATAAATCCCCGATAAACTTCACATATTCAGGTGTAAGGAGCCCTACAGAGCTTCAGTATCCAGCGAGGCTGAGTGCCTGTGAGCTCCTATTCCTTGGGATTTATCAACAGAACTCATGACTGTGCCCACAGGAGTTAATTATGGTATATTTGACATGACTTACTATACACCTGAGGTGCAGGCCTCGGTGGGTACAGCAGGCTTCCTCCAGATCTGTCAGTCAGACAGAACAACCCCCCAGTGCTGCAAGGTCACAGCTCTTCAGGAAGGTACATTCACTACAAACTGACACTGGAGCTCAATAAATCCACTTCATCCAGTACTGCAAAAAATCACCAGTTGGCTTTGGATAATGAGGTGTACTTGAAATCAGGCCTGTGAGAGCCTCTCCACTGTTTCATGGTGTTCCTGCTGTAATTTTCTGTTCCTTCTGTTCTCCAAGACATGATGGACCCCTTGCTTTGTTACAAAAAGAGCTAGTGCCACAATGGAGACCAGATGACAGGACTAAATGAAATTATTCATATATTAATAAATATTAGGGCCAGAAGGGACCATCATGACCAAATCCTCTGATCTCCATGACATAGGCCAAACAATCACATCCAAAAATTCCTGGAGCAAGTCCTCTATTTATACGGGAGCTATGAAGATACATTTTAGAAGAAGGGTCATAATTTAAATTACCACCAGTGATGGAAAGTCTCTCTGATTGTAGTAATTGCCATGAAACCATGACATCCCTCTGCCCCCAGCCAAAGTGCTGAGGGGCCAACGATAATATGATCATTTAACACTGCACCCTTCCAGGAGGAGACGTTCAAAGCAAAACCAGCAGAGTTTCAGGAAGGAGATGGCTGTGGATTGGCTGTAGATCAAGAAATCAATGCAAACTGCCTATGGAAAGGAGGGAAATGAGATTGGTTAAGCCAGATTTTGCTGAGATTCAGGAGACTATTTCAAATTATCTAAACTGGGCTCTGATATAAGCAGAAGAGCCTGTTGGTCTTGAGCTGAAGATAGTACAAGGAGCATTGTGAGGTTTTTCCAGCCCATAGTGTGTATGTGATCCACAGGAGTGCGCTGAAGAGTAAACACATAGCACAGCTCTCTGCACTGAGAAAAACCCTAAGGGTGTTTTGCCCCAGAGTGAGCTTGATCTTTTCAAAAACAGATATGTGACATGTTTAAGAGCAAAGAAAGGACTGGACATAAAATGCTTTAGAGTCTGACCCTTCCAGGGAATATATTCCTGCAAAATACTGGGTGACCTCCAGTCACTGATGAGTGTGAAAGCCTAAGCTCTTTAGCACATAGCAAGATCAGCTCCTTTATAAGAGTGGTGTGACATGTGTCGAGCAAACTTCCCCCTCCTGAGCCAAGAACGAAAGGAAGCATCTTCTCCAGGCATCCCTTGCACTCTGAGACACTCATTCTGCATTTCTTTATGCACCTACTTTGATCCTCTGGACAAGAAGTTTCCGACTTAAAAAACCTGAGCCTCTGTTCCCAGTCTGGTTGCTTCACAAAATGCTCCTTCCTCTCAGGCTGCTCAAAAGCGTGGCTTTTCTGATCACTCATTTACTGGGATTGTGCCAGCCCTTTAAAGGGTTCACGTTCAATTACTCCTCTGTGCCACTTTCTGGTCACCAAGGAAATGCCTCCAACAACCAAGGAGGCAGTGCAGCTGATGAGGATGTTTCCAGCCAAATCCCTCAGCAGGAGGGTAAAAAGACACACAGGAATTGCTCAGAAAGCCACACGCAAAGTAAGAAATGATCACTTCAGGAGTATCCATTCACACCTCCCCTCCAGCTTGCCTCTAGATCAGAACAACACCCTTTCAAAAATTGTTATTGCTGCTACTGTGGTTTGGGGAATCTAGCAAAAGCGGAAACTCTAGAGAAAAATAAATCTAAATATACCTATCAACCCCATAGTCTATTTACATATGTAGCTTGCAAAGATGTATGAATAATTGATGGCATGGTTCATATTGTGCCATTGATTAGCTAGGCACTAACTGAACCACCCACCCCACCCTCTAGGCTAAAGTGCTGAATATTTTTGTTGTCATTATCATAATTCTGGCTTTCAGTTCTGTGGACAAGGGCCAGCACTGAAACTCCCGCTCCAGCCGCCCCAGACACGGGTGGTGTTAGGAAGCTGACTCGCAACTGAGTTCCAAGTTTAGCAAATCTTTATCATGGCAGAAAACCCCAGGTGTAACCATCCTGGGGTCAGCCTCTGGCCTCACTTGAATCACTGGGGTTTTTGCCAGTGGCTAGATTTGGAGACAGGAGGGCTGGCTTGTGAGTGTCAAGCTAGGATTGTATTTACAACTCAATCTTATCTTAAACTGGGACAGGAGGAGAAAGTGTTCCTCAGTTTGTGCACTCTCATAAGGACCTAGGTAGAAGCAGCTAATTGAAAATGTTGTCTTAAGTGTCTCGTTCTCAGCTATTGGGGAAAATGTTAGGATCTTGTGCCCCATCTTCTACCCCTGTGGGATACACAACTCCATTATTAGATGTTCTCACTGCAAACGGTTTAGCAGGTTAGCCCATCATTTCTGGAAACATGTAACGAATTTTATGTTCTGAAGGACATTCAACCCTTTAGCCATTAATGTCCCTCTGACAGCAGGCTTCCGCTCTTTGGAAAATGAATGAGATGAGGGTGGAAGTCCTTAATGGGAACGTGTTACGAGGACCTCTGCCAGAACCAGTATTGTCTATAGCTGGTTGTAGTCATCTAATCTGGCAATGTTGTCCTGCCTAGAGATAGGTCAGGTTTCTCTGTCTGAAGAAGACCCTTGTATTAATGTGATGATTTTATTCTTCATGTCAGTACACAGAGGTTGGAGGTGGAAAGAACAAAGAGCTGCTTCTTGCAACCACCTCTGTTCCTTTTGCACTTGCACTGTGGCCAAACGTGAGTGACTGTGAGCCACGCGCGCTGCCAAAACACAGAGTGGCCGTGCTTGGGAGAGCAGGGAGCCAGAGCCAGCCCTGCACCAGCTGTGGAGCAGCTGCTGCCCTGGGGCACGTTGTGTCCCTGCAGTGTGACAATGCTCGGTGTGTCCCTGCCGTGTGGCAATGTTCGGGGTGTCCCTGCCGTGTGACAATGCTGGCTGTGACCGCAGTGCAGGGCTCTGACATCCAGCCCGCTCTGCAACACCAAACCACATCAGTCCACCCCTTTCCAATTTTGCTCTCCATTTCCAAAGGCTTTAGTCTTCTGACGAATTTTGAGCTTGAGGATTAATTTATTTGGGCATAGGTAAAGGAGAAGTAACACACTGAAAAATGAACATGGTATGAAAGTGTGGGTACTACTTGTAGCAAGGATGGATTTATAAGATTTCTACTTGTAACTAGACAGAGGTAGACCGTGAACTTTCTGCTGCCTGAGACAGGGCAGGATATTGGGCAGCAAGCAAAACAGCTGTGGGACAAGGAAGAGTAAGCGATCTATATTTTACTTTGGGAAACTCTACCAAGCCATATCAGTATATCTCATCATGGGCTTTGCTTTTTCCTTGCTCTAAAAGGAGCATTGTGAACATCAGGAAAGGAATGCTAAACACTCATATTTCAGTGTCTCCTTGCACAGAATCCATTGCCATGTGCAAAAGATGAAGTGAGCTGAGGCACTTAGAGTGTGAACTTCGAGGATTAAGGCTGTAATGTAGGAAAATGCAGGGCAGGTTTCCCTTGTGAGGCTCTCACAGTGTTCCTGTGAATGCAAACCTCCCTGCATAGCTGCAGGGCTGAGATAAGCAGTTCTGCCAAAAGAGTAGTTAACCAGATGAGAAGAAATCCACCTCAGTCCACAGGCATGAACCCTGAAGCCACTTGGATCTTGTGTTCACTGCAGTCTGAGATAAAAGCCTTCCTCCTTGTCCTTGTTTAACCAAAACCAT
This sequence comes from Pachycephala philippinensis, assembly GCA_013397055.1. NCBI lineage: Eukaryota > Metazoa > Chordata > Aves > Passeriformes > Pachycephala > Pachycephala philippinensis. The sequence goes on from VWZT01011968.1 coordinate 131,619, forward strand.
CACATCCATGTACAAGCAGAGAAGTGGGCAATGTTACTAGGCTTTGTTTAGTGCTGAAGATTTCTTCCAAGACTCATGTTGTCTGTTTACTTTAAAATTCAGTGTTTAAAGCAGATTTCTTCTGTAGCCAGCAGAGAACAATGAGCACTTTTACTGGGTCCCATCTGAAGAGATGTGTTTAAGATGGATTTGATGATTTGCTCCCTGGCTCTCTAGCCTTCCTAATGGTTAATGGGTTTCAATGATCCAGCCTGTTTCAATTTTGACATATGCAATCAGGGGCTTTAGGCATTACTCATCTGGGTTAACAGTGCTCACAGTTTACGTTTTCCCCCTTATCTATGAAAAGCAAAGATTTATGTAGCTCAGCTGATGTGCAGTAGCTCAGTAAACCAGAGCAACTCAATTGAGTGTCTGAGAATGAGAAATGCAGTTAACAGCAATTTACAAAATACCAAAGGATGTACCTCTAGTTGCTTACACTTCATTACTTTCAGAAAGTGGGTAGTCGATGTTTATCATAGTTAATTAACAAATTATGGAGCGGGAAGGCAACCCTAAAAGCTTTCTCATCCATCCTCTGCTGCAGCTACCTGTGTGTAGATGTTTATGTCTGTAAAGATCTCAATTATTGAAGGCATGCTGGCCTAATGCTTCATTATCTCTGTAGGCTGAAAACTCTTCCTAAGCTGAAGCCAAATTTACCATGTGCTTCTGGGTACTTGTTACCATTTCAACATAGGTAATTAAACTAACGTATTAGTGAACAACAAAATAAAGCAAAAAATCCCAAAGGATGTTTAAGTGGACAAGGAAGGAGAAGGGAGGTTGCAGTACATCTGCAGATATAACTAGATTTTGACAGTGAGAAGATAGTTACTGTCTATAGTGTTAAAGAGATGTTTTAGGAAGTGCTTTGTTTGTGGAAGGTTGGAACATTTATCTTTTTTTAAGTCAGTTTGCTTGGGAAAAGTGCAAGTGACTTTGAGGGCTCTTCCAGTTCAAGTTAATGAAGTATATTTGATTATATAGCAATTTGAAAAGTAAGGAGAACTTCGGCAAGATCTTTTCCGCACCTGAACGCAAAACTCTCTCTGGTACTTGTGACATGGTGTTTGTTTAGTGAGAGTGATAGTCCCTTGGTGTTATAGATGGGAAGGAAGTTGTTTTGAAGCTCATTCCCAGTGTTATAAATGAAAATGCCCAATTAAGATAAAAAATATAACAAAATTTATTTCATGTCCGAGAACTTCGAACACGCAAATGCCACGATCGAATAAAAGGACAGCACCAAGCCCGGGGTTGGTACTGGGTGAACACGGGTCTGACCTCTATCGCATCAGACCTCCCTGTGTTCACGAATCCCTGTCCCCTGCAGTCCAATTTTATACAGTTTTTGCGCATACAGCCCGAGTTTGAGCAATCCTCCCTTTGTCCCACAAATTCATGATGAAATCCTTTCAAAAAGATGGAGTGGACAAAAGGTATCCTGTCCCTTGATTGCTTCCTTATCAGCGGATGACGTTATCTGATGAGCCTTGATGGTCCATATCTGGGTACTTAATCTGGATGTTTCCCACCTGGGCTGGGTGGAGGTCCTCGGAGATGGGCCATCAGCTCTGCCGGGAAGGCTTTTGTCCAGGGGGGAGACCGATGATCTTGTCAGGAGGCTCTTTTGTCGATGTCCAGTCTCTGGTATGCGGCTCTTCAGTTGTAAAAATTTTGTCTTGGCTGCTGCTGAAGGCTGTGGTGAACTAGTCCGGGCATGTTCCCTCTATTTTGTAGCTTTTACAACATGCAGTGAATTTTGGTAATTTCTATAACTATATACAATTTTATTGAAGCACGAATTCCATACATAACACCAGCCAGAGTTTTCTGGAAGGGTGCAAATTCTTCAAAAGCTCATTAAATTATTACCTTCATCCTGGAGTGCACACTGCAAAACATTTACCCCTGGTCTTAATGTCACCATCCGTTCAGGCTTATTATTACAGGGCAGGTCATGGGATGTAACGTACTACTGACAGTGCTGCACAGGCTCCACACACCCCACAGATATGGAAAGCTCAGGCCTCACATACTTATTATGGCTCCCATTACTCCAAACCACTTTGCTGCCAGGTCAGAGCTTCCAGGCAGGGCAGGGCAGTGTCTATCCACCAGTGTCTGTCTCCTGTGGCACAGGAGAACATTAAACACATGGTGCTCAGCAGATTGGTTCTCCTCAGCAGCTTGGCTCTCCACACAGAGAAACCTGTTTGTCTGTCATTTCAAGGACTCTGTTTTTTTGCTTAGCACACAGATCCATAAATAGATCTCATCTTAAGATATCAAAGCTGGTTTGGGTCCTGTTTGTGGCAGAAGCTAACTGCTAATGGAATGAAAATCCGTAAATGTTGTAGGCAGCTTTTATCACCCAAACGTTTAAGAAAGCTTTACCACAGACTGTGCTCAGTTGTTAACTGTAATTATCCTGGTAGCATACATGAGAAGACTGAGACACAGGAGACTAAAATGCTGCTCAAACTAGCAGCACGTGCAAATGTAACCTTTGCTTTGCCTCCTCCAAACCTGCTTTTTCAACAGCTGGGCTGCACTGTGCTGCCTCTGAAGTGCCCAGCACTGCCAATATCCTTCAGAGTCGTATCAAAGCTTTTGGTAAACAGATTGAAGAGCTACTTAGCATATATCATGTGCTGTGGCTGCTCATTGTTTCTGAACCAGAAGGGCTCTGCATCTAATATAAACCTCTCACTGCTGATACAGGCAAGCAGTGGTTCTCCCTGCAGCCAGGGGTGTGTAGAGGATTGAGTAATACTATAGGTACAGGTTCTTGAAAAGCCAAGGCATGTGATGGCTACTCTCAGCGTGCTGGTATGAGATTTGGAGGTAGCATGTGGGTTGTACACCCATGGGCAGGCCCCTCTCTAACCAGGCCCTTCTTGCATTCAGGAACTGAGAATTTCCCTGCACCAAGTGAGTGGTGGCACGCAAGCAAGAACACGCAGCCTTTTCCCTCTGCCCAGGCTGCAAACGAAAGGAAAAAACCCAAGATTTCCTAGAATTATATTTACCTCTGGTGTTGTAATGTTACAAATATACACACTTGCATGTAATCAGATTTCTAAGCTACTTTGACAGAGTATCTGGGCTTGCCATGTCGGGATGAGATCTCTTTGCATGGTGGGATATATGAACACTCCAGATTAGAGTCTGAGTCTGGAAAGATGTTCCTCATTATTAGGGAGAAGGGACTGGAGAAGAAGAGGTTAGAGAATAATGAAAGTGGTACAACCTGGGGGTCACAGGGTTTTTTTTGTGCTTCTACAGATATGTCCATAGCTTTATGTGAGTTAATTAGCGCTCCTTGTGTCTCAGTTTCCTTAATGCACCACAAGAGAAATGCAGCCTAAGTTGGAAAGGGTGATCTGTGTATAGGTTTTAGCCAAATATCCCCGAAGTCTCTCACAAATAGAAAGTCAGTTTCAAAACAAGCTCAGCCGGTCTGGACAGAAGGAAATGCACAGAAATAGTGTCTCCGGCTCCTGGAATGTACCCATGTCTGGGACTGAATGTTACAGCAGTGCTTTTTTCACAGCCTGGCACAGCAGTTCACAGCAGGGTAGAGGGAACATGCACTGCATACCTTTGAAGAAGAAATGGTGATGCAAATTTGAAGAATGTAACCTACCCAGGCTGGAGATAATCTGTGTAAGGAACTTCTTGCCTTCAGTTTGCACCCGTGTTTGACAGCCCTTCTCTCACAGTGTCTTTTGCCTTTGTACTATGGTGGCAGGAGACTGATTGCAGAGATGCTGTGAGGTGTTGGCAGGGCAGCTCCAGCAGCAGCTCTGAGTGCAGTGTCTGCCTGCATCCAGCTGTTTTCTGCACATGGGCACTGCAGCTACTGCATCGCCTCACTGCACGGAGCTACTGGCGAACACATGCTCAAACTTACCCTGAAGTGTGCATCCCCCCAAAAGATCTTACGCAGTGTTTCTAAACTTGCTGTTTAGGTGGGAACGTGCCCCTGAATTTGGCCTCAAAAGCCAGAAGTGATCTCACTACAGTATAACAGGACAGGGGCTCATGTGGTACCGATGGCTGCAGCACAAAGCATCAAGTGTATTCAAACACTAATTCTCTTTTTCAAATATAAAATAAGAACTTGGCAAAACTTGACAATTACTGTCTTCCTTTCCTCTCGACTGTATAATTCTAAGTCTGGGTCTTCTGACAGGTTAAGAATAAACTATCCCTCTCTAACCAGTAAACAATTATGCTATTGGACTCTATTCGGTGGAGGATTGGACCAGGAAATATGGTACGTATAGTAGATAATGCTCAAATAGAACTCATCAAGTCCCCAAACCCAATACTACCAGGGTTAATCTGCTGGGAACACTTTCTATTAAATATAGAAACCACTCTTCCATCTCATAAGCCAGTTATAAATAAATACCTTTTCCCTTTTTTTTTTTTTCAGGAGAGCCTGGCACGGCCCCAGTGAGCCTGATCAGCTTCTGTTGTGGAGCTGAGTAACAAGCAGCTGCAAACCTACTTAATACATGACCAGGCTGACACACTGCAGCCCAGTTGCAGAGCAGGGACACAAGTTTCCCCCCTCATTTCTCCCTGCCTGTGGGTGACATGCTCTGAACAGGGCTGCAGTGCCTAAGGGTGAGCAACATCCCTTTCTCCTGACTGTGGGGAAAAGAAACTGGGTACTTCGCTTGGTGTGTGGGAGAAAAAGGAGAAAAGTCATGACTGAAACAGAGCTGAAAGTGCTGAAGAAGTTGTTGTTGATGGTTTTCAGTGAGGAGAGTTTGTTAGATTAGGACTTGCACAAATAAATGATACCATGAGCAAGAGTCTGCAGGTGTGCAGGCCTACAGGCAGGGAAGTACCATGTGAGTGCATGATAACTGATGGGGAGAAAAAACCCTCAGTATTTGCACTTTGAAGGGGACTGAGTCTGGTTCCATAATCTGCCTTTTGGAGCCTAATAACAGCAACATCAGGACATTCATGTAACATTTATCATCTTTTCAGAATACCACCTAACAAATAAATCTACTTGGGGAAGCTCGTAAATTGCTCAAGGATCGTTGGAGGAAATATGACTCCGTTATTCTCATGCTGCTGAAATGTCTTCCCTGCCACCCAACGCAGAAGCAGATTCTGCTCTTAGAAGGTGATCTGTGACATTTGTGTCTGTTCCACAGCAGTGGTAGGGAACTGGTCCCCCAGGTGCCCAAGGGCTGGCTGAGTACAGAGCACAGTCTGAGGGTGCTGTCAGAGGTGTGTGCCCAGACCTTGGTGCCTCCCATGGTTTCCAAAAGCTTTAAATGCTGTCTTATGGGAACTTTGCATTGAGATGTCTGGGGATTAAAATATATTTGCATAATAACTGTGTGCAGTTTGCATACTTATTTGGCAAGCCTTGAGACTGAGTACACAAGATGCACCTGCCTTGTTAGGCAATTCCTTTGGAAAGGTGTCCCTGAAAGCCTATGGCTATAACTATGCTTTTTAAAAGCCTGTTTTTGGTAATCAATGTGTCCATGCTCAGACTTCATAGCCCTCTTTATGCCCTGAGTTTTCTGCTAAGACTGCCAAGCTTGAGGCCATTTCTTATGGTGATCTTTGGGACACTTTCAGTGCATATTTTGTTTTGCTAAACAATATTGTTTGGACTTCCCAGATCCTTTCTCAAGAAAGATTCAGCTTTTCTGGAAAGAGTTCAGAGAGGAAGGGTTGTTGCTATTTGCAGCAGCAAACAGCTAAGAAATCAAAGGCAACAATTCATAATACAGCTCAGCAAAAGGTAAGAATGAAAGTTTCCTGAGGAAATATCCTAACAAACCAGAACATTTCAAAATGATCATTTGTAAGTCATTTAATAAAATTCATTTCAGTACAACTGTGCCCTAAGGAATAAGTGTCTATATTTAATTCCTCTTAAGCAAGAGGCATTTATCTGTAGGGAAAGGTTGCTTTGTTTGTCTTCCTTGGGGGCAGTGACACAGCTCCAAGTATATTCAATAGTATCCAAGTTTCTGCTAAACTAAGTGGTTTTGAAAGATGGTTTATTTTAAGAGCTATAAAAAAAATAATGAGTAGAAGGATCACTGCCTTACTTTAAGGTATCAGTTCCAGGCAGAATTGAATGGAAGAAATGATGCTCTTGTTACCTACTTTTGGAGCTGCTACATCCCAGAGATTTCCTACTGCCACCTCCATCATACTCAGAGTACCTAAAAACCCAGTATGAGGCTGTGTCCTGAACCAGGGCACCGCAAGTGTAAATATTCTTGAATGGTTCTACAAGGTATCTTGAAGTGATCACTGCAAACTGGGAAACTGAGAAGTACTGAGTACAGCTTTTAGCTCATACTCTGGTGTGAACTACAGGGAACTAATTGCAGTGCTTAGCAGAAATACAGCCATCTTGTTTCTTAGCAAAGGTGCAGTTATGCTAAATTAAACATGCCAAGATGACTCAGAATAATTATTCATCATGATATCTTACTGAATTTTCAGGGGTCAGGAAGATGACTCCCTTTTTAATACTAAAAATAGCATTAACTGAGCAGAGCATATTTCGTGTTGCCATGAGTAAACTTGGGAGATGAAGCAGACTGAGTAACTACTTTTTGGTAGCTAGAAAAAGCTCTGCCCATGGCAAGGGAGTCGGAAATAGATGATCTTTATGATTCCTTCCAGCTCAAACCATTCTGTGATTCTATGAAAACACTGATTTTCTTTTTTTTTTCTCTCCCTCTTACTCAGTAGCCTGAGCTGTCAGTGGTGGTGAGAAATGGACCCTGCAGGGGCAGCAAAGCACAGGTATTTTCCAGGAGAACGGGAAAAAGGCTGTGCTATGTGTCACTGTGACAGTGTTATTAGTCAAAATAATGGAAGAGCTCAGAGATGACTCATGAATGAAAATAACTGGGTAATTAACACCGGTGAACATTTATTTAGGAAAAAATGGGTCCCTTCAAATTAATCCAGTTAGGCTGACAGGTTACAGGCAGAGATCTACAATTGATTGGTTGAAGCAACACTGTAACACTGTAAAGCTCCTGCTGCACAGGCAAACAACCAGCACTTAGTTATGAAAATCCATGGGCCAATGTGCCAGTCTTTAAAGGTCTAGCAGGGCTACAATGGTCACTGGTTTGACAAACAAAGTCGTCTGCTGGTGCAGATAGTTTGGTTCTCTCTGGATTCAGCACTACTGGCCAATGCTGGGCCCTGTTTCGCACACTGTTTGAAAAGCTATTAGTTAATTGGGGGAAGTTTTAGGGACAGCCACATGAGTGAGTGGAAGCTGATCTGCTTGCCCTAATGTGAGGGAGTCAAGGAGAACGACAAGAAGGGAAAGGGCAGCTTGGAAATGAGCTTATGTAGTCATAAAGATGTAACTGCATTCAGGGGCTTGAAAGCTAAAATGGGTCAAATTTAGCCTCATAAAGAAATCCTAACAGAATTTCTAACAGAAATGCTCCAGTTCAACCAGGAGCTAATCTAAAGACATGTTGTGTCCTTTCAGTCACAGAGGACAATGGTCCTCTCTAGCCTTGCAGGATATCAAACATAGATGGGCTGAAACCACAGAGTTCCAGTCTGGGATCTGAGCCTTGTAATCAAATTGGTGAGGTTTGGGTTAAATAAAATACAAAATGAATACATTATAATCTGTTTGTTCCTCCCATTTTGCTTCAGGACACTAACTGTGGGAAAATCACAAGGTGTTTGGCTTCTTCCTGAGCTCAGGCAGTAGCCCACATCTCAGAAGCAAGATGGCACATGAAACATTTCCTGTTTCCAAGCATTCCCTGTTGGGCTACCGGGTGCCTCTTTCCTGCAGTCCTGTAAGCTGTGCTGCTAATTCAACATGGGGAGCACCTCAGAGCTTAGTGAGGAAGGACAGATTCCCTAATGCATTTCTGTGTTTTCCTTACTGTATTGCTCATGACACTTGAGAGAGCCCAGTGATGTAAACATACCCAGCTGTGTGAAACATGCCCTTGGCCTCATCTGCCATCCTGCCCTGGGAGTGCTGTGAAGCATTTCCATTCTGGGTTACCAGTTTCCATGGGAAGGGGGCTGTTTGGGAGAATAATAACCACGTATGCAGCGGGCCTGGGTGCGTGTCCTTGGAATGAAGCAGCTGGATCCCATCCCTGGCTCACACCGGCATTTTCTGTTGTGTGGTGGCACTGGCACCATGAAATGTCAGGTCTCAAAATGGAAATGGCTGGCAATGTTTAGGACCGATTCCAGCAAATGCCTTTTGGATAGAAGCACTCTTTCGCTGCCCCTTCTCCGTGACCTCGTGAGGAGAAGTATCTAAAATAGGTCATTGTTATGCACGGAGAGAACCCTGTTCCCTAAGCTCCCTTGGTTTCCAAGTAAACGAGCTTTGGAGGTAAGTTAGCAAAAGAGGCTGATTCATTAGCAGCAAGGGAAAACTGTGTGTTGGAGGGGAGCCCAGCTGCCCAGAGGGATTTACGTAGTGACATGCTTCTCAAATCTTTATAGAACAAGCTGAGTGATACACTCGCAGGCTTGAACTGTATCATGATCATATGCTTGCTAGGCTCAGTTCTTATCTCATGGGTTTCTCTGGAGAGTATCAGTTGCTTCAGTCCTTCACAGGGCTTTAAATTTGTAAGGGAAGAAGTCACAATGAGGTATCCTCTAATGTGAGAAAATTCTGTATCTGTTTTCTTTTCCAAATTAGGTCACCTTGTAAGGCAGTTCTGGATGGAGTTTGTCCCCACAGTTATAGAGGCTGTAAATAACATAGGTATTACAACATGTTTGACAGGATTTCATTGCGCCATCACTACTCTATCCGAATATCATATCTCAAATTAATAACAAATTAATTTTATCTGCTGAAAGACCCCAACTGTCACCCTCCTGTCCGGAATGAGATAATTTTGGGCAGTTACTCGCTTAGAGGAGGAATGGGGCCAGCACATTCTTCTGGCATCATTACTGAAGGCAGGCTTGTGCACAGGGATGAGTGCTCCCCTTTGTCCAATCATATGGAGTTCAGGGAGGAGAATTCAGCCTCTTTGGAGCATCTTCCGCCTCTTTGTTGGTGTGTCAAGCACTGGTGCCAATTAGTGCCAGTGATGAGAAGGGCACTCGTCCACAAGATCAGAAGCGGAAATGCACAAACTGCTCTCACAGAGGACGCTGAGCAGCTGTCGGATTATAAAGATCTCTGGCCCCTCCTGACCTGGGCCAGATTTGAACCATTGACCTAGAAGTGAAAAGCTTGAAATCCCTGCACAAGCTGCGGGATAAATAGGAGTTGCAGAGCCTCATTCGCATTCAGTTGCTGCCATCTAATGGCAGATGGAGAGTGGAAAGGCCTCAAGCAATAGAAAGAAACATAAATATCACCCTTGGGACTCTAGTAGGTGGTAGAACCTGCACCGATAGGTCTCATCAGAGTGCTGGGGAAGTGTGGTGATTTATTCCTCCAAAGAATAGTTTGACAGAGGACTGCTGTACTGCAAGTCAACACAGAAGTGTCCCACTACAAACACCAGGCCTTCACACTGCTTTTGCTCTTCTCTGCTGGGTTGTTTCCATACAGGAAACCTGAGGGAAAGTCTGTGATTGTAGCCTGGCTTAACAACTGCCCCAAGGACAATGGCAACTGAGTGGTGAGTGCCTATAACATGGGAAGGTGATGAGAGAAAGAAGGTGGGAAATGACACTTTTAATTTCTCTTAGTATCACTGGTGCACACAAAACATCTGGACTTCCCAGAACTTTGTATCAGAAGGAGAAGGAGGTGGAGATTAGAACAAAATTAAGTCAACTATCTAGAAATTATTGGGCCTGGCCTAGCAGACAATAAAGCTCATTTTCCTTCAAATATTACATAAAGGAAAAGCAAAGAGAAGAGATGTCTCCTTCTCCCCCTTTACCAGCTCCAGGAAGTTTCTTCCTGCTGTTTTCTGTCTCTGAACCATCAGATTTATAATGCAAAAAGTATTGATCATGTGTCAGTTTTGCACTGCCTGTTTCTGTCTATGCACAAATCTCCAAATAATTTTTTTAGCCATGCTAGCTAACACTGTCTTAATGCTTATTCCTCTGTGCATCCCTGAGCTGCAGCAGGTAGGTATCCAGAGGCGTGTCCCATGATGGGAATGCAGCCTGATGAGCCATAGAGCAGTCTCCAGCAGTCTTGACACAGCCCCAGTGGTGACACGGGAGCTTGCACGGCCCAGCAGTCCAACTAAGTCTGTGACCAGGGCTAACTGAAGTCATAAATCAATATTTATATTTGAGAAATGTCTCCAGTAGTCCCTAGTCATCCAAAAAATGCCATTATATAGGAGAAAACTGGGAAGGAAAAAAAAAAATCATGTCTTCAGACAGAATACTGGAAAAAGCTGTAAAATTCCACTCTTCTTGGCTGAGGGAATAATTGCTGGAAAGAAAGTCCAGTTGTGAAGCAACATGGAAGGGACGAAGGGAATACCAATCTTATTCTTTCTTTCCTTTTGAAGGAAACAGTCATAAAAAGTACTGTGGCGAGAAACAGAAATGAGTGTATTGAGTCCTCAAATGCCCTTGCAACTGCTAGTGCTACCTGCACAACTGTGAGAGAGCAGAGAAAAGCAGCACACGTGAATTGTAACTCAGGGGCGAGATAAAACATTTTAGCTGAGGCTGCTCAGCTTTGTGCCAACAGGCACTCCCCAGGCTGCAAGGAGCAGCTGAGCTATCCTATCTGAAGGGTCACCACAGCTCTGTTTGCAACCAAGGTCCAGCCACTGTTCCCTTACGTCAAAGCCGGGATCTATCCAAACAGTGCTGCTGCACTTCCGAGAAGGTGCAGCTTTGTGCCGCTGCTGAAAGGCAGCCTACTCAAACATATACCTGCTGGGGATGCTCCAGGGGCTGACTGCAGCCTGGTACATCGGGTCATGGCACATGAGCCAAACAGGTCTGCTCACAGAGTGAGGTCTGGCAGGGAGCTGGGAGCTCTCCTTGTGGCTGCTGCTCAGACCCAGGTGTGAGATCCCTTGTAGAACAGTTACATTCCTGAGCTGGAAGCATTACTAAAATGCCCTTGTCAATCAAGTTCCCCGGGAGACTTTATCCTTGCTCTGGAGATATTTTTCTTTGAAGCTCAGTGGTAAAATGATAGGAGAATACATTTAACAGGTCTAAAACTGTCCTGGCAACGTTGTTACTTTTTAAAACCGCGTTCCTTCCCCTCTTATTTCTCACACCAAGACGCTGTCTTCTGACCACTCTCAGGCAAGCATCGGTTGCAAAGTAAAGACGTAAAATTACACCAAGTGAGCTGAAATTTAAAGCCTTGCCCTTATAGAGTGACGTTCAACAGTCATCGCGCACCCTCGATACGCAGCAGCTGCAGGGTTTCGTTACTGCCACTTCCAAAAACCTTCAGCTCCTTTTGGTGTGCCCTGCTTTGAGCCAGAGGCACCATTTTATCTGTAAGAGCCCTTTAGCGTAGCATGACATCTGAGAGACTTCAGCAGGATATAAGTTTGCTCTGGTACTGAGGTATGATTTAATATCCTCAATTGTTCTGGAAATTTGAGCTGCATGATTCAGGAGACTTGCATGAGTATGGTTACTCCGGTGCTTAATGAGATTTATGTGCTTAAATGTGATGGATGCTGTAATCACATTTCTAACACGCTGATTCAGAACGGGAGGGGGAGAAAAACCAAATCAACAGGAGTTCTGCTGTGCCAGTGGTGGAGGCAGGCTTCTGCACAGGAAGCTTGCAACACGAGCTCTTGCAAATGCCAAAACGAGGAGGAAAAAAACCCCACCAACCAACCCAACAAAAAATACCCCGACAAACCCAAACAGAGGAAACGTCTTTCCGCAGCTCTTAATTGCAGCCTCCTGTTTACGCTGCCCACGCTGGAAGTTGTCACCCTTTCCCTACCACCCTCCACGGGCTCCGGGAGCGCGGGGGAGAGCGGGGGGTGCTCCGGGCCCCCGAGCGCCGCCGTCCCGGGGGCTG
>VWZT01011968.1:143742-163747 GCA_013397055.1 Pachycephala philippinensis
GCTCGCATCGCCCCGGCCGCGCCCGCGGCCCCGCGGGGACAGCCCCGGCACGGGCAGCGCACGGAGCCGGTAAGCGCCGCGCGGGGACGGGGCCGCGGTTCCTCCTCCCGCAGAGCCGGACTTTGCCTTGCCCATCCTTCCTCCCTCCCCTCCCCAGCCGTGACTGGGGCCTCCCAGCTGTTTCCTCTGCTTCCCAGATGTTGGGCAAGAAGAGGGCTGGTCCTATCTGGGGTAGCGCAGGGCCTCGGGGTGTTAGGGGTCCATCCTGAAAATGAGAGCGTCAGAAAACATCTGGCAGAGGTTAATCCGGATCAGGGCTGGCAGGAGGTGATGGGTGAAAGACCTGGGGCACTGCCTGGGCCAGCAGTGGGACAGGCAGTATGAATGACATTTCTATCAAGAAATGAGATCTGATGGCAGCAAAAGGGCTACTGGTAAGAATTTTGCATGTTTATTTCTTCTTATAAGATGCTGTGGGGTCATGGCAACTTCCCTCTAGATAGATGAGTCATGTAGTGCATGCGTGTCAAGTAAGGCGCAAAAGGAAGGAAAAGTCCAGATTAGCACAAAGATCAAAGAATTGTCCTGTTACTGAGGAGTGGTGGACAGCCGTGCTAGGTAGTATGCACAGTACACACCTGGATGCCAGTCCTTTGCTGGACTATGGGATGCTAGGATATAAAGAAGTCACCTGCTCCCATTTCTTGGTTAGGGGTCAGGTCCTGAAAAGAGTTGGATTCTGCTGGGCTCATATGTTCTTGTGATTCCCAATGTGAGAGCTGGTGGGTCAAGAGTTCAGGCCATGTGCAGCACCTTCTGCATTCTTCTAGGCGTTCTCAGGGGAAGAGCCAGGATGCACAACAAGCACTGCAGCATGAACATAGGCCTAGGAAGAGGTGCAACTACAGAAAGGGAGGTTGGTTTGACACTGTACAAAGTTGAAGCTAAACTAAGTACTAGTATTTGGGCCAGCAGAGTATCTTGGGTTTGGGGACTAGGTGGTAGTTTGCCTTCAGGTTAATGGAGTGCACACAGTGCCAAAGGATTTCCTGTCTCTCACCTACCTGATACTTCTTTTTGTTATCTCATTGTTTCTGACTTTGTTTTTCAGAAAAACTGTGATTCAAGAAAGCCACCATGAAAGGTGAGGAAGTTCGGCAGAGGAGAAAAGAGGGCAGGTCTAGGAATGGAGAGCGATCCAGGCACAAAGGAAAGAGCAAGGGTAAACACAGAGAGAGCCGACTTGGCAGCCAGGAAGCAGAGGATGTCTCTCTGCATGCACAGCAGAAGCTGCTGGCTGAGGAGAAAGCAGCCATGGCAAAGGCACAGGAAGAGTCAGCCATCTCAATTTGCCTGCAAGTGCTCCTGCCATACCTCCTAGCTGGGCTTGGCATGGTTTTGGCAGGCATGGTTTTGGATTATGTTCAGGTAAGGGAAAGAAACTCATCTGACATACCTGATATGGGATATGTGAGGGACTTTCCTTCAGAGGCAGGGGATTTGCTCTGGGAATGGCACAGCAAGGGAGGATTTGCAGCAGTTTCCTATGCTGGCATGTCCCTCAAAGTCAGCTATTATATACTGTGCAGCTCTCAAGAGACAACATGTGGTGCTTTTCTGGCACCTTTCCTCCTCTGGATAAAAAAGAGAACATGGTAGTAAAAAGTACTTGAAGGATGCTTAGGAGCATGCAGTCCTGTGCAGAGATCTCCCTTTGGTCCTGGGAGGAGGGTGGGTGAGAGCAGCCCCATGGCTGGGGTGGCACAGTGCTGTCCTGCAGCAGACAGAGTGGTGATACCACTCACGGGTGTAGCTCTGGTCGGTCCTGCATCCTCTGCTTTCTTCACAAGGCGTCAGCCAGCCCAGCACTGTCAACACTTCATACAACAGCTCAGCCCTGCCTGTGCACCACGTCCTTTTATAAGGCCTCATAGCAGATGACTTGAATCCTTTAAGTCCCATTTCTGACTCTGTGGTGGTCAGGGTGAGACATTTCCTCCTATGGTGCAGCAATACAGACCTTTAAGGCAGTTGTCAGCACCTAATTTTAGACAGTTTAAAGCTGCAGTTAATTTCCAGATTATAAATTGCCATGCCTCTGCACTCTGGGTTACTCTCACTGCATGCCTTTTTGTTAACCTTGTTATTTGACTAACTAGCTGTGAGGTCAAACTACCCTGACCTGTCTGATACAGTGACACTGAAACTACTGTGCTTACATTGACAGCTTTTACAAATCTGGAGCTGTGTTCCTTTGTCCTTAACCCAGGGCTGATCTCCCTGAGCTAGAAGAGCTGTAAAGGCTTAGGAGTGACACAGTATCCTTAACTGACCTTAGTATGTACTTGGTACCCAGCAGAATGTCTAGTCAGATTACAGAACACCAGGCAAATCCAGAACCCAGTGGCAAACCACTTTTTGTCTCCTTAGACATTATTCCCAAGAGTCTTGAACACTGAGCAGCCGCTTCCATTTTTATTTTTTTGACTTTTTAGACCTGCCTGTTCCTATGGATCTCTGACATTAAATATATGTTTCTTCCTACTGTGAGTTATTAAAGTGTGAAATGGATTGCAGATGGGTTTATGATGTTGGAGGAGGACTTTTCTTTCAATGTTTCTTTCCTGGGAGCTTTTTTCCCTAGGAAGAACTGAGCCACTAATATGAACAGAATGTGAGGCAAACCTCATTCTCCTCTGAAGCTGCAAAAGTCTGGTTTCTGGTTTTGCAAATAAAGAGCTCACTAAAAGCTATCATGTTAGTGCTTAAAGTGTGGGAAATCAACCCATGCAACATCTCATAGGAAACGTGGCTTCTGGCAATTAGCACAGCAGCTGTTCGTGCATGACCATGGACTTCTTGAGCACATCTCACCATGGACTTGTTGCTGCCCTTCCTTCCTGAGCCAGTCCTGGCCTTTGCCTGGCTGCTGCTGCTGTTTCTGTGGGACAGCAGTGAATCCCTGAGAGTTCTTGGGCCCCAGGCACTCTCCATCTGCCTGCTTTCCATCTCTCCACACAAGTTCTCTTCTCTGCCCTTACCTAAAGTGGGGAAGAGAAGAGCAAGGTTAGAAACAAAAACATGCTGCTTGAGGTAACAGAGAGCTCAGTCAGGAGTAGCAGTGCTCGAGCAACTGGGACATGCAGTCCCTGGAAATCATTGTCCTCCCGTGAGTCCATGGTGTTGGAACAGAGCTGCCTGTTGCTCACACTGCCTCGGTGTGAGAGCATTCACTGGCATTTCTGCCTCTTCTTTGCAGGATGACAAGGTACGTATGAAACTGTGCTCTCAGACACTTACCATCTTTCTGTTCTGTTTTTTGTACTGTGCCAGTGGATGGAGGCCCTAGATCAGGGTCAGGACTCACCAAAGAGACTGTTTCTGCTTTGACTCCTCCAGGACAATGCTACTCGTTGACCGGTTGGCAGTGTGGGGATAGGGTGTATCTGTGTGCAGAGAAGGGCAGCAGTCCACCTCCCCAGGTTTTGCCATCTTCAGTGGTACAGCCATAAGCTGTTGGGGATTTTTTTCATTTTTTCACTAGCTAGTTACAATCTTTTTCCCACTGTTGAGCAATGCTGTCTTTCTTCTCAAACCTGCTGTATCTTTTCTGGACAAATAAGGTCTATTTCTCTGCCAGGAAAATGTGATGCATCTCTCTGCTGACAAATATGGTGTGGCTCTTTATCAGAGGCTCCTTAAATGCATAATGAAAGGACCCAGTGTACACACATGGGTCACCTGAACCAATTACCTTCTCTGCATACTGATTTATTGGTTGAGGGCTTTTTATGGTGCTTGCTTACAAGGAGAGAGATAGAGCGTGATAAACTCATAAACCCTGTCAGGCTGACGCTTTAGTACAGGATGTGTTGTTGCTGTGTTTTTTAATGTCATTTGAGTCATTTAGGCTCATTGATATTTCCTTTACATTAATGTTTCTGCCTGTCATCAATCCAGTTGGCTGATACAGTGACATATGGGACTAGGTAGGCACATTATTAGAACTTGAAAACCTATGGTAGTTGTCCAGAAATTGTCTTTTATTTCCTTGAAGCCTCTCTGAATGACTAACCAGAACTGGGCCTTCATACTGTCATTTCTCTATTCCCAGCTGCTATAAAGAGGTTGGGTCATGTGTGGTTATTACAGGATTTTTATTAACCTCCTTCTTCCAGCTATTGTGGGACTTTTTTCCCAGTTAGATTAGCTGAAATGCACTCTCCTGTTAGCTTTCAGCTAACTGGACTATTGTTAGGTGGTGGAGACACATGTACACACCAAGGCAGCTGGGGGTGGAGAAGGTTTTAGGGGCTGTACCAAAGTAACAGCCTAGAAAGCAGCAAAGGACAGAGCCTCTGTAGCTTGGGTTTGTTTTCCACCCTGCCCTGCTTCCAGGGAGATCTGCTCTCTCACCTCAGCCCATTGGGCTCCAGGCTTTGATTTGTGTGAATTCAGACAAAAGAAATGCTGTCTAAATGGCCAAGAGCTTCCTCAGTTCCCTATTTAGCTGCAAGCATGTCATGTTCTCTCCAACTCCCCCACAATGCTGGGGATCCTGTCACAAGGACAGAGTCCACCAGCCATTAGCCTTTTTCTCTCTGCAGAGAGTGTGAGGGAAGGGGTTGATCCATCCTAAATTGTGGTTTTTAAAGATTTTTGACCTTCTGATTCAATTAGTTTACCCAGATTAATTATTAGAAAGAAGCCCCAGCAAAATACCATGACTCTTTTCCCTACATCCTTGACTTTGAGCTGAAGCCGTTACAGAGCAGGATACAAATTTTTTGGCTGTATGGAGCCATGGTGCAGCTCTGGTTTTTGACCTTGTATCAGCTGCTTAACCGTGAAGCCTCTAGGGTGAGACCCCCTCTCTCAAAGGCAGTACCTTCCCAGGAGCATGCAGGAGCAGCATGTTTCACTTTAGAACAGGAAGGGAGACCAGCTCACAGCGTGCCCTTTCTCTCCCTTGCCTGTCGTGCAGAGAGATTATGGAGCTACCTTAAATAGGCTCCGGCTATGACTCTTATCTTGGCCTTTGCAAACTAGCAGAAAGTTGAAGTGATGACAGCAGATAAGGGTGTTCGCTTTTGAAGCTTATTGGCTGATTCTCTGAACTTTTTTCCCCCTGAGAGGCAGTCATTCAGAGGTACAGCTGGCAGAGCCCGATTGTTCTGTCCCGCGGAGACCATGGAGCGGACGCGAGGGGCCGGGGCCTAGAAGGGCAGATCTTGTGTCACCAGCTGGCTCAGCTGTGTCACCTGCCCGGGGGTGAGACCTGCGTAATACCGTCAGCTGAGAGAAGCTTGGGCTCGTGCTTTCCTTGACCTTTCTTCACCTTGGAGAAGTGCAGAATGCATTGTGGTTGGTAACTCCCCACCTCCTCGGCCTCGGGACAGTGAGGAAAGTTCAGCAGTGCTTGCGGTGGGAGCGAGGGAGCTGGGCTGGTTTGCAGCAGGATTACACATTAAACCATCGTATCAGACGCACGCTGTGCTCTGACAAGAAGTGTAACCCGAGGAGAAAGGACACCAGTGTGTTTGAGCACGCTGAGGGATTCTTGTATGACCTGTCACTCTTTCAGTGCTGTAGCCCGAGCAGGTCTTACTGGTTTTTACCAAAGTGGTGGGAGCTGAATGGGGTGTGGGCTCATTTCTATTCGTCCACAGACATCTCTGCAATCTTCTCTTCTCTTTTTTAATTCCCCCCTGGATATAAATCAGAGAAATTGTGTCCATCAAGTTTGCTGCCATCTGGGCTCAACCCAGCTGAACCAATTTTGGAGGATACCCTTGCTGCAATCGTCTGGACGTGCTCCTAGGAGGAGAAGAGACTAAAGCAATTTGGCATCGTTGCTGTAGTTTGAGGAAAAACATTCCTTCTGACTTTGGAGAGAGCTACAAGGAGGATCTGTGTGATGTCCTGATCTCCTCCATTTTCCTGCTGAGCATGGGGTAACAAGGTGTGACCATGGTGGTCACCCAGTTACAGCTGGAACTGTGCTTCCATGGCAAGAAGCTGAGAGGTTTCACCTGCAAGTTGACCAGGTCAGCCAGTGGATTTCTCCCAGAGACTTCATTCTCCATTGCCTCCCAGATTTTTGTGCCGTTCCTTCTGGCTGGCTTGGGAATGGTAGCTGCTGGCCTCTTGATGGATGTTGTTCAAGTAGGTACCTGTGATTAGGCAGCTTGTGGTGAGAGGGGTGGGCTAAGGCTCTGACCTTGAGTATTTGTGCTTGTTTGTTTTTAACGAGTGCGGTCCTAGCAGCCAGTCAGAAGTGTGGCTGTAGGCTTTTGCTGTGCTAGAGGGACGCTATCCATCTCCTTAGATCAGTAGCTGGGCTCCTTGTAATGTGGGATAGTGGTTTTCAGAGTGGCTGCCTAACCCTGTGCTGGGTGCGTTAGACTGGGTGCTCCCTTTTCTGTATTGAGCTAAACACTTTGGTAAAGACTCCTGTGAAGCAACTGGATCAGACGGCAGCATATTCCCGTTGCATGATATCATTACTTTCCTTCAAAAATTGCTGATAAGGAGATCTAGGTCAGGGTTGTTACTAACTACCTGTTTTACTTAGAGGCAAGTTCATGCTTTCAGTCCTTTGGAAACAACGTAATGTAATCTTTGGTCTAGAAAGCATTTAGATACTGTGATGAGAGGCATGCCACCATAAAATGATTAGCATTGCCTACAAACTGTGTGCTTCTCGGGCAGTTTCTGAGGTGGGTATTCTAAACTGAATAACTTCCACTGACTTCCTGGGAGTGCTGCTGCATTTACACCGTTGTGCCCACAACCAGGATCTATCCCATCTGTCTTTCCTTTGTACCAGTGGCACAAATAGAAATGCAAAATTTGATCTAGTTTGGGCATCTCATGCCGGTGGATTTACAAATCAAAAGGCTGGCAGAGTTTCCCAAGGATATATCCTGCATTCTGAGCTCACTGGAGTACATTGGATTCTCTGGCACTAATACCACAGGAGGAGCTAAATATGGATACTTGAGTGTTTGGAAAGACAATACCTTGCTTGTTTTTTTTCTTGCACTGGAAGAAACAAAGAAGGCAGAGAAGTTGAATTAAAGGGAACACAAGGAATATCAAAGAAGGGTTAACTGGAGTGGCACGGGCTGTTGCTGTGCTGTGTTTGTCATCTCCACCTTGTGCCGTGCTTAGGCACAGACCTGTCTTGCAGCATTACAGAAGTTCTCGAACTACCCAAGATGTTAATAGTTAGCAGTTGTCTCAGAGAAGGAGAAAGACAGAACATACCCACTCCGTACCTTGGAGTGAATAGGTCTTGGTCTAGAAGGAATTAATTCACTTGCTAAGAACTGGGCTGTATTCAAAAATGTAACTGTATCCAAACCGATGGAAAACACAAGCCATGCATGTGTACATTGCGCCTGTCCTTTAAATAACAATGTGCAATCTAGTTTGTGTATTTGCTCACTAGACTCCTAGAAATGGGGTCAGGCACGAAGCACAACCACAGGAAGTGCATTTTTTGGTGAACTGTGTTGAAACAGAAGCCATCAGTCCATGGGTTCACCTCCTAGAGGAGGGAGCCCAGTGCACTGAGAGTCACAACTGGCACAGGAGAGATGTTAGTGAGGTGAGCTGCCATGGTATCAACAACCCCATAGCTAAAAACAAAACTAGTAGCTGGGAAAATGCAGAGATCTTAGCCTTTAAAGGTTTGGGATATTCTTCTGTGCTTCTTTGTCTTTGAGCTGTTTATTTTTGACTTCCTGCAAGTGTTAGAGCTAGAAACAGCCCTGTCCAACTAAAACCTGACACTAAGTTTGTTTGCTTGAGGCCAGGTACCATGAGACTCAGATTGCTAGTCATGAGGGCTCGCATACTGAAACTACAGGTTTTTCAAGTCCAGGAGTCTGTGATTTGCCCGTTTTCTAGTGGTTCGTCTGGCTGAGGAATGCTTTGCCCTATTTGTAGTGACTGCAAAACATTCTTAGGAAACTCTGTGTCTGCCTTGGACAGGGAGATATATGGCCAAGCTTAAGGATGGTATCTAGAGCATAGATAATACTGAGTTTAATCCTGCTACCCTTCTTTTATTACATACAAAATATCTTGAAATAACTTGGTTCTGTGTTGTGAGTCGAGTTGATGCTGTCTTTTGCAGGGCTCATATTGCTGTAAAGACAACAAAGTAGAAATTGCTTATTCGTATCTTATCAAACTACTCAGGATTTTACCAGTTTCTGATCTGCCCTGGGGTGAAACCAAGAACTGTTCATGTTACTGTTTAAAGAAAAATCAACAAAAGAGATTTATCTAGCCCAGTTGACTCTAAGGCTCAATCCGGGGTCTCCCATGCTGTAGGAAAGGGATTACCAAAGAAGTAGATGTTCTCCATTTTCTTTTCCTGTGTGTGCAGGTGATACAGTCCCTCTGCAGGGCTGGTAGCATGGCACAAGTTTTTCCCTTCTGGACTTTTCTGCCTCTGCTCCAGTGATCCTTGGCCAGCTGGTCCATCTGGATTCAGGGCTGGCTGGCGTTGCTGGAGACCTTGAAGGGCCCTACCAGTGTTTGGCCCACTCTTTTACAGTAAGGTGAAGAAGCAGATTGAAGCTGGATGATCAGATTTCAAACCAGAGAATTCAGGAGGAAAGCTTCCTTTTCATTTTCCCTTTCCACGCCACTGGAGTGGGACACAGTTCAAATAAAAGTCACAGACATAAGATATCTCTGTCCTTTGTTGACAAAAGACCATGAGATGATTAGCTTTGAAAAGGATTTTGAATTGGCTTGCATTTTGTACTCCAGGACATTTTGATCTTTTTGTTGACTTGTTCAGAGCAACAGAAAACCTGTCAGGCTTCTGAGCTGCTGCCATGGGAGATGGATGTCCTGGGGAGGTAGCAGGATGTGTTTGAGTCTGTGAGGACAGTGTGAGGAGCTCCAGCAGGGCTGCACTGTGGCTGGGGAGGTTGGCTCAGGGCATCCATCATAACCTCTCTTCCTCTGAGGGACCCCACGAGCAGATCCAACCACCACGGGTAGATCACAGGGCTAACCAAGTTTCTTCAGAGCTGAGTTTTAGGGCTGAAACCCCATTATGAAAATGTGAAGTGGGAAAGAGTCTCTTTCTGGCTCTGTGTCCCCCTGTGTGGGTTTGCAGTGCTGCATGGAATGTTTTTGTTCTTTCTAGGCCAGTTTTCTTCTCAAAGGACAGAGACATTTCCTAGGCTTTGTTCAGGTGTCTTCGTTCAGGTCAATCCTTGCCTGCATGGCTCCAAACTGCCCCACTCACCCACTCCTCCAGCTGACAGTCCTGCAAGTTGACGGCACAGGCATCATCTGTTTATTCTGTATTTTTTCAGTCACTAACACAATGGAGTCCTGGATGCTGTGGTATAAATCATTATGAATCTGTCCTTAGGCTCTCGGTGAGTCACTAATGAGACTCAAATAGAGGCAATTAAGTCAGCTTTTTTTATTAGCACAGTTGTGTGATTATTAATTGTTCAGAGCTTTTAGGTGTAATTATATGTGAGACAGAGTCCCAAAAAATCATACCTCATATGCTGAAACTTCTGTTCTGATGGCTTGAGACCTGCAAAATCTATTATGTCATAAGGATTGGAGCTTACCTAGGTATACCAAAGTCATATTTCTCAAAGGTGGCAGGCACAGAAAACACAAACAGTTGAGTTTTCCTGTTGCTTTCTATTTATGTCTTTTTATGTGCAAAATATGCGAGGTCTTAAGTATGAATTTCTGCATGGCTCTGTGCTTTAAATGATTGGTGGTTTTTACATTGTGGCTATGAAGTCTGTTTTTTCTCCCCTTTCTTTTGAAAGTGTCAAAGATATGTTTGGATCTTTATTCTTAATTAAAGAGAGAGGAGAGAGGGGGATATGAATCTTTAAAATAGATGTCCGCCCCTAGCTTTTCTCAGGTATTTAAGTTCCATGTTAACAAATTTAAACAAAACTGTAGTGTGTCAAATAGGGGACTATTTTAGTGTTGTTGGTTGTTTACACAACAGTAACGTACCTTTAGCATTTTGAAACGTGCCTGTTTCCAGGTCACCACTGCCAGGAAAAATGCCTTTTTTATATTGATAATAATGTTCTGCCTGTTATCTGCTCTTCTGAGAGGTGCCTCCCACAAAGTGCTCAGGACTGGCTCAGTCCCAATTCCATTCATCCTGACTGAGAAGGAAGCTGTGAGGTCTTCCCAGCAGACAGACACCACCACCTTCCCACAGCTTCCCATGGCACAGCCAGAGAAAAACACCAAGCTGTTACACCCTGTATGTATTTCCTAACAGGCTGGCAGCTGAATGTGTCAACATTTATTGAGTCTGTCCAACCGCCTGGATATTCAGGTTTATAGAATCCCAGTGGATGTGAAAAAGGTGGGTAGGGATGTGTGGTTCGTTTTGTCCTCTAGTGCCAGAATTCAGGACCACCACGGGTACTAGCCAGTGACAAGCTGGAAATAAGGAACAAATTGATCCTTCACGTGATGCGTAGCTAAACTATGGAAATTTTTGCCACAGGATGGCACATGGGTTGGAGGGGGGAGTTTGGATGAGGACCTGAAGAGAAGTCCTTTCAACACTGGTAAGTGTGCAGAGAACCCCCACCAGCTCAGTACCGTGTGGCAGACAGTCATAGTCTCAAAAATATACAGGAGAATTATCCCATTTACTTTGTAAATTTTTTGTCATTTTTGTAGATTCTTGTTTTATACACCCAAATTTGATTACTGGCAGAGCTAAGGATGGGTTAGATGGACCTTTGACCTGACTCATTGCAGCCACCCTGTTTTCCTTGTATTCTGCTCTTAGATGTTGGGCTTGTTACTTTTCCTTCATGCTGAGCTGCCCCATTCTGTGATTTTATCCTGATTTAAACCTCTCTGGCTACAGCAGGACTTTGCCAACACCCTTGAAAGGACAGAGGAGGAATGAACTATATTCCAAGGCACTGTGTGGAACAGAAATTAGAGAAGACATGTCAGTCAACAAAGTTTCTTAAGTTTTCAGATTGTCTCTGGTGTTGCAGCTGATTCAACAGCTTTGTACAGTTCAGCTTCAGAGGAGCAACAACAGTCAAGTTATTGGCCCAGCAGTTTGGCTTATGAGATATCTTAATTCAGAACCTTTTTCCAGCTGTACTGTGAATGTGCTTGCTAACAGGAAGATTTAGGAACTGCCTCTGGAGAAGAGATGCAAAAATCTCATTCCCTCCCACCACCAGTCTTAGATGCTTGGCTACAAGTTTGGTAAGAAAAGACAGACACAACTTCTTGTTATGAGGTCATTTTCCAGATCTTTCTTTTTGTTCTTATGAGTTTGGTTAGCAATAGAGGTTCCTGTATCTAGTGTCAGTGCAAAGGATGGAGAACATGCTCTATTTCATTTGGCTTGTGAACCTTAATTATTTTTCATGTTGTTCTTAGCTAATGCTAAAAGCACATTTTAATTTGTGGGTTTCCAAAATCTTCTGCTGCCCCCAGAAAGAGAAAACCTTACCCATTAGGGTAGTGCTTTGTTCTGCATGAGGTGAGAAAAAATACTGCAAGCTGAAAATTCCTTCCTTCACTCCCAAAATGCAAAACACAAAACGCATCAGGGCAGCATCTGCCCCCATGTGCACAGAGCACCTGAAGGTGGTGAGACAAGAACCTGCTGCCCTGGAGTGCAACAGCATTGGACTGGTCAGCAGCACAAACTGAGGTCGGTGCCTTTGTTTTCTTCCAGCACTGGGATGTGTTTCGGACAATTACAGAAGTGTTTATCCTGGTTCCTGCCTTGGTTGGCCTGAAGGGTAATCTGGAGATGACACTGGCATCCAGGCTCTCCACTGCTGTGAGTGTTAACGAGCTGGTGGGGGGTGTGGGGAGGGGGGTGATTAGCAGGAGACATCAGGAGATTCTTCATTTATATAATCACACTGTGTATGAGAGATGTCCTTTTCTGCTAAGTAGAAACTAGTGGGGTGTGAGCGTTAAAATAATGTGTTTGCCCTCATTTTGTAACTGGAACAGAGAATTTCCATCTGCACTTTGAAGGTGAATTAATCCCTGGGTGGCCACTTGCTGATATTTGGGGCCCTGTGACACATGAAGGAGACAAAGCCAGGGCTCCACAGCTGTCAGCTGCGGATTTGGATTGCTTTTCTGTGGGTATTGATCCTTGAGGGCTTCCCAGCAATCCTACCTCGGGGGGAGCAGACCGAGGCTTCTTGGAACCTGCAGCAGCTTCTGCTACTTTGTATTTGATCTCGTCTAAGCAATTTCGTTTACTTTGGCCTCTTTTTATTATGCCTCAGGGGAAACTGTAGCTTACCAGAGCAATTTAGGTGGAACAAAGGACAAAAAATGGTTTAATTTGTTCAGCTTTTTCTCTGTGTGGGATGTGGTGGATATGCCCACTCTGCCTTCAGCTGGGTGCCCTGCAACACCTCTGCACCTCTAGTGTGAGCCTCTGATGCCCCTGGGATACTGGGCTGGGGCATGGTGGTGAAGTGTCAAGAAGGAAGCTCAGGGAAGTCTGGGAGATGGTGACCTGCATTTGCGTCTCTCTGACAGCCCCTATCCCCCAGGGACCAGGTGAAACTGCCTTCAGCAGCCACCTGTGCCACAGAAACAGCTTTTCAGGGTGTCTCTCTTGACTCCTAGGCTAACACTGGACAGATGGATGATGCCCAGAAGCAATGGAAAATGGCCACCTGCAATTTAGCCCTTATCCAGGTAAGTCACTTCAGCTGGGAGATGAAAAGTCCCTTTTCTCTTGCTATGCTGCAGACCAGCAGCATTTGTTCCAGCAGTGCTGAATGCAGAGCTGGTGATTTGGGGCAGGTATCCTCAACACAGCCAAGCAGAGCCAGGACTTGACCTCAAATAAAGCTCTGTGTGGCCCCAGAGCTTGTAGTTTAGCTGTAAAACACATCTAGACATTCACTGCCTTTGTGGACAAACTGAAATAATAAAACTCCTTTTGCAGGGGGTTCTATGGCACAATCCCTGTTTCACAGCAACCCCTGGATAAAGCCTGTCATTTACTGGCAGTGTTTGGGAATCAGCCTTGGGCAGGAGGGGAGAGATGGGAGGAATTGCCTCTTGTAGCTCTTTCTGCTTGTTAAAATCCAGGAACCAGCCTAGAGTTTGCACATGGCAAGACCACAGGGCTTGTGACATGTGTCTGTGTGCTCTCCCTTATCTGCCTCCACAGCTCCCAGACTCCTAGCAGTGCGGCGCTGATGGGGAGCCCATTTTTGTGCTGACCAGGGCTATTCCTTTGCTGATGGACTTGGTGTCCTTTGCTGAAGTGTTATCTGCCCTTTGCAGGCCCACAGAGTTTTTCTCCAAACTTTGTCAGGATTTCTTTTTTGATCTAGTGCAGCCTTGCAGGGATGCTGTTTAAATACATAAACAATCAGCATCTGTGCCAGGCTTTGCCCTCCAAGCTGCGTGGCAGTGCTGCAGTCGTGTGGAGCCAGGGCTGCCAGGGAGCAGATGTGGGCAAGTGCTCACCAGCTGTGCTTTGGTCCCCAGGTCCAGGCCACTGTGGTGGGACTTCTGGCTGCTGTTGCTGCTGTGATCCTGGGAGCCATCTCCAAGGGCTCTGTGGAGCTGAGCCAGGCTGCTGTGCTGTGTGCCAGCAGTGTGACCACAGCCTTCATAGCTGCACTTTCCCTCGGTGAGTGGTTCTGGTTCCTCAGATCAAGTGCGCAGCCCTCGGGAATGAACTGTCCCTGCCACCAGGGAGGCCCAGCTGGCATCCCTCTGGTCTGGCAGAGGGAGAAGGGATGCAGGGAGCTGTGTCTGCTCCTTTCATCCTCTCTGCATCCTGCCTTTGCTTCTCTTCCCCCATGATCTGTTGTTCACTGGGCCCTCAGCATCCACAGGCAACAATCAAAATGTCCTTCACCTGACACCCGAAAAATGCCATGTGCTGTGCATGGGTGTACACACACACCCCACTCCGTGTCCCTTGGGTGCCACATGAGCCATCTACACTGGCCCTTTCCCAGGGGAGGGTGAAATAATGTCACCCAGAGAATGGAGGGTCTGTTAGCAGACAAATCCAGACCACACTCGAGATGGACATGGGTCACCCCATACCCTGAGCAGGGTTGTGGCCAGCACTGTGGTTTGCCTGCTGTGAGCTGTGAACCAGGCAGTCCTCTCCCCTGGCTCTTCCTCTTCCAGGGGAATGTGATGGGCTGGACAGTAGGAGCTGTTCTGAGTGGCCTGAAGATCTCCAGTTTGTAGGTCTGCCATATGAGGGCAGCATGATACCCTGAATAGAGGCAGCTGGCACATCAGATACAGCGAGTTTTCTAAATGAAACAAGTTAGAACAAGTGCATATCCCGAAGCTGGAGTCAAAGGGTGATTGTAGATGCCTTTGATGAAAAACGTGGGATGAGGCAGTTGTAAAAAAAAAATCAGCTCAGCTTTCATTACTCTTCCCTACAATCTCCGTGCTCGGTGTGGTACAGAGAGGCTTTGCTGTTGTACTGTCTCAGGTTTGCTGCTGACATTAGTTTTTTCCCTGGACACAGTCACAGGCAGCCTGTGTGTGGGTGTGCACGACGGGAAGCTGCTATTTTTATGGCCAGGGAGGGAAGCAGCATGAACTGTGCTGTGGGGAGGGGAACGTGGGTGTCTGGGAGGGCCGCTGTGGAAATGTCATGCTGTGTGAGGATGTGTTTTTGTATGAGAGGTGTTGTGTCAGGGAAGGTGCACATGTAGCATTTCTTGGGGTAGAGCTGATGCTTTTGTGCATGCTCAGCTTTGGAGGGGCTGTGTACACAGGCACAGAGAGGTGGTGAACTGGAGGGAATCACCATTTCTCAGGCTTCCTTTGGCGCAGCCTGTCAGCCACGGAAGGACTGAAGAGACTTCTCATGTCTTGTCTCAAGGCTGCCCATGCTGCTTACACAGCAGTGGGGCCTGGCAAGGCAGGGCTTATTCCAGGTGCCTCTTCCACAGGCCTGTGAGAGATCTGATAGCTGAGGGATTCCCACATGTTCATCAGGGTTTGGGGTTTGTGCTCCTTAACTTACCTGGGCAAGCAAAACTTCCCTCCTCCCCAACAATGCTGAAAAGCAGCTCAATATTCCACATGCACCTCAGAGGACAAGGGAAGAGATGTGGGCCACCTCCATAACCCCTTGGCTCTTGAGCTGCTCACAGCATCAATATCCACCCTGTGCAAATTAAAGCAGCCCCAAAGACTCTGGGACGTGAGGGCTCAGTCTGATGGCTGGGCTGAAAGGCTAATGCAGGCTACTGTAACGAAGATCATTGCTCCTTGGTGATTAAAACTTCGAGAAATTTTGGTCTAATATGGAAAATATCTTTGTGCTGTGGAATCCAGAGGAGGGGATGGCACCAGGAGGCTGCTGCATGCCTGCTGTGTGCTTATCTATGAGTGTGCTTCGTGCCTGGTCCTGCTTCAAGGCAGCAAAGATTAGGCTGCTCAGGAGGGGAGCTTCTACATTTGGGCTGCCTGCTGGTATCTCCTTTGATCCCTGGAATTTGCTTGTGTGCCTCTGGGCCCTTGGTGCAGTTCATAAGGGCAGAGTCATGCCCTTCAGGTTGGTGAACGCAAGAGGACAAATTCCTTGGGTGTCCAATCTGCAGCTGTGTGGTGCTGCCATGGGTAATGTGCTTCTTGCTTCTCTTAGATCCCCACGTCCCTCTGGGAACCCAAACAGCGGCTCTGGGGTGAAACACAGCAGAATGCTTTCTCTGATGCCTGCTCTGTGTCTTCTCTAGGTCTGGTGATGATTGGCGTGATCATCGGAGCAAGGAAAGTTGGGATCAATCCAGACAATGTCGCCACACCCATAGCAGCGAGCCTTGGAGATTTGATAACCCTTTCCCTCCTGGCAGGAATCAGCAGTACACTCTTCAAATACATAGGTACAGTGTTCAGCAGGCAATTGCAGCTCAGCAAGGGAGCTCACAAATCCTTGTGAAATTACTGTGGGCTGCCTAAGCATTTCTGGCATGTTTCAGAATGGAGGCTGTCATGCCACTGGGGTAGAAAAATGACCAAAGAGGCTTTTTCCAGACTCTCTTTTAGTAACAAACTGGAATGCAAAGCCTAATGAACACAACTGGGATTTGTCAAAGAAATGACCAACATGTATTGTGCGGCTTTGGAACAGAAGGCTGGCATATGTGACACTGACTCTGTTCCTGGACCTATCACTAGCCAAGCAAAACTACTTCCTGTGCATGGGTAATAGCAGGTCCTTCTTCACAAGGCAGTTTCAGGGTTTGGGCATCTGTAAAATGTTCTTGTACCTTCTCATACGGACAGCCATGGATGAACAAGATATCCAGTTGGAAGGAAGCAGTCTGCAGTGTTTTGTGCTGGCTGGACTCTGAGTAGGAGTTGTGGCTCGGGGGTTAGCTGTGCTGCTGGTTGCCAAAAATTTGGGCACCTGCTGACCCTCAGAATCTCAAAATATTGGTGATATATGTCTGAGTGTTGCTTTTAAAGTGTTAGGCTACTTACTGTGAGCCTAACCTAGAACAGAAATGGGAAAATAAAAGGATCCAGCAAACGCAATACCATTTGAAACCCAAACTGTTGCTTCAGACTGTGAGCAGAAGAGTGAGGCAGCTGTTCTCAGTTTGCATAACTCATTCCATGTGCAAGCACAAGTGAGGGAGTGAAGGAGCACACACTGCAGGGAGAGGCCTATGAATCGCTTCCATCCAGTCCTCCTTGAGCTTCAGAGGTGCTTTTTTTTTTAAATAGGATTTTTCCATGATGCCATCACACCTGGCTCTGCAAAGCTAATCTGTCTTTCAGTTGCTATGCCTCAGATGATATCTCCCAGAGAGCACAGGGCAGAACAACATGATAACCTCTATGGCCATGACCAGAGAGCATTTATGGGTTGCCAGAGTAGTTTAAAAAGCCTCTTGAGATGGAAAATAGTCAGCACACAGACACCAAGTCATTGGGAGCATAAATTGAAGCAGGTAGGAGGATGGCACTGCTGATGGTGCTTGAAACAAATCCATTTCCCTCCCCAGTATGCAGTAAGGTACAGGTCACACTCTAAAAATTTCTGGGTCCTACCAAAATGTATATGTATCCTTCAAAAATACTGATGAGTCTGTAAAGTTTGAAGTACTGTGTGCCACCTGATGCAGCACCATCTCCTTCTGCAGAAAATCTTCTTGCCAGAGAAGATTCTTAATTTTTTTTAAATTGGCTCTGGTCCTTCTCAGTCCTGCATAATGGAGATACAAACTGTGCCAAAGGGTTTCAGCTTGCTTATGGGCTGCCTGTGAGAGAATGTGGCAGAACTGGAATGTGGAGCCTGAAGACCATTCATCCTACCAGGAGTCTTTCTGCGGGCTCTGATAAGGTTTGATAGACTCCAGTGCTCTGTGTCTGCATTATTTAAGAAGGAATTAATTGCTGGAAACAACAAGGGATGTGGGTAAGAGACCCAGTACAGCAGCTAAGTCTGTCGTACAACCCACCTGTCCTGGATGACTCCAGGGGGTAAAGTGCACTGACAAAACTCTTTAACTCCCCAGGAGCTGCCTTTCAGTGTCCACTGAAGCCACTCATAAAGAGTTGCACCTCTTTGTGTAAGAGCCTTTGATTCACAGAAGATGCCATCACGTCAGTGCTGTCGCATCCAGGTAGCCCAAGGCCCTGGCAATGATGTTTTTAAAAATGCACACTTTGAGCTGCTTCATCTCCCAGACTACCTGCAAAGTCGGCGTTACATCCCACTGCCTTTGGCCCCAGCCCAGAGACCAGATGGAGAGCTTTGTTGAAGAAGCATTTTTGTATCAAAAGGGTTGGCATCAGCCCCGTTGCTCGAAGGTGTTTCTCATGCTTCTGAGTCATGTTTATTTTCTTTTAGTGCTGCACATCTACTTATTTTTTAATTTCTTTGCTTCTAAAGATGACTCCAAGGCTGTGCCTCTGCCGAATGGAAAAAGCACCTAATGGAAACACATGCAAGCTAGCACAAAAGAAACCCCAGATCTTAACTGGCTCATATGTGCCAGAGAACATTTGTTCCTATAGAGCAGACCAGCTGCTCAGCAATTCTGCTAGCTTGCCTCCTAAAGTACCTCTTACCTCTTGTTTTAGGTGAAGGTGTGAGCTGTGAGCTGTGCCCTAAGTGGGTTACAGCTTCCACACAGGAGTTTCCCCCTTGCCCTGCTGTTTGATTTGTACCCTGAAGCCAGAAATTTTGTAACTTTTTGTCTTTCTTAGTTGGAGATGGAATTGGAGAGTTGTTCGTTTTCAAATATAACTTTCTTTGAATCCTGCTGATTTTCAAACAGCATCCTTTAGCAGTGATTTTCAGGGATTAATTATGGATTTCTGTGGTGGAATGAGGTGGTTTTGTGGGGACAATCACAGTTCATGTGATTTTTCATCTAACATAACTCGGTTGGAGCAAGAGTCCTGCTGCCTTTCTTCCCATCTTTGTGAAATACAATTTTGGCAACCAGTGAAGCTATGGGCATTTAATTCAAAATTTCTTTTCCTTGCCAGATGTGAAGTACCTTTCTCCTCTGATCTGTGCTGTCTTCATTGTCATGATCCCTCTCTGGGTTGCTATAGCCAAGCAAAGTCCTTCCCTGGCCGAAGTCCTGAAATCTGGGTGGCAGCCAGTTATTGTTGCCATGAGCATCAGCAGGTAAAGGAGGCACTGCTCCCAGCCCCTCCCTGTGTGTGCACTGCAGAGACACCCCATGCCCACTTAGAAGGCCATCAAAAGTGACCCTGGAAGGGACAGCAGAAGGGTATTTGCCCAGAGCTTCTCAGCTATTGGTGACTCTCCAACAGGCTGTAAGACAGCAGATAAGGAGCCTCCAAAGGAAAAAGCAAATCATTTTAAGTTTCACTCATACATCCAGGCACCACGTGGGTGAAAGCCAGGAAACTGAAAGCACAGATGATGATCATCACAAATTGTCAGGCTTCAACCTCATTCTTACCCAGCTGTAAAGAGAAAATATGGGTAAATGTAGAGCCAGGTAGTTCATTCCTCCTGTAATACATCTTTCACAACCAGCTGAGATCTGGGAGAGAATTTTAAAAAACTGCTAAGGCCAGTATAGAAGTGTAACAAAAATTTGTTGGAGGATGTTAAAGCTTTCCTAACTACTACCAGTTTTTCTTGGGGGTGGGCAAGAAGGTCCTTCTGAACTCATTATGCCATTCACAAAATCTGTAATGTTTTCTGTTGGTGCAAACTGAGCTGTGAAAGGAGTTCATGGCGAACAGTGCAGCCCTGGCAATGGGGAAGATGCAGTAACCCACATCAGTGTGCTATTTTCACAGTGCAGGAATTGCCCTGGGAAAAGATTGATCCACCCTCGTTGCCTGTCCTTTTCTTAACAGCATTGGTGGGCTCATCCTGGACAAAACTGTAACTGACCCAAACTTTGAAGGCATGGCAGTTTTCACACCTGTGATTAACGGTAGGTTGGGCTTGGGGGGTTCTATGCATGCTTTTATTTATCCCTCCCCCTCCTCCCAAGGGTTCTGGTACCCACCATTGCCCCTACACAGAGATCAATGTTCAAGTCCCTGCTCCCATCATGAGTGGAAGTGAAGCTACCGGTCCATATCACATCCCTGCTTATGTTTTGAAGTGTCTCTGGAACAAACCAGCAGGGAGGACAGAGCTGTGCAAAAAGGTTAGCAGCATCTCTGAGCGCTGTGTTGACACTTCCCATAACATCAGACCTACTGGGATGTCACAATGAATCCATTTTCCCTTGTTTCCTTCCCTCCACTCAGTAATTTGTGCTGTGCAATCATCCCCTATACAGATTGTTGATAAATATGAATATAATAAGATTATATATGTGTATGTATATAGAAGATTATATATATGGATTGAATATAATTGGATTTTATATATATATGTCTCAACATATTTTGTGTGTATTTATATTTATATTTATATTTATATTTATATTTATATTTATATTTATATTTATATTTATATTTATATTTATTT
>VWZT01011968.1:168708-206122 GCA_013397055.1 Pachycephala philippinensis
GCTGCCTCACAGCAGGGCCTGTCTCGCCTCTCTCAGGTGGGGATCCTGCTCTACGTGGCCGACCTGATCGTACGCCTGATGTGGAGGAAGGCTCTGGACCCGGATAATTTCTCCATCCCCTACCTCACTGCCCTGGGTGATCTCCTGGGCACTGGATTCCTGGCCATCTGTTTCCGCCTGGTTTGGCTCATCCACGGCACAGGCATGAACCTGGGGAACTGAGAGTCCACGTGCTGCTCCCATCGCTTGTGTGAGGCGGTGCTTTCCTCCGGGACAATGGGGTACCTGGCGATCCGCACTGGGTCACCCGGCTGGGCTGGGCCTCCCCTGCCCCCCGGCACCCCACCTGCCCTCCCCATCGTGCCTTAAAGCCAGGCTCACCCGCCCCGAGGAATTGGCACCCACAAACTCATGCCCTTGCAAGTGAGCGAGACAGTTTTAGGAAGCACCCGCTGCTCACACCTGCACCTGGCAGACAAGGCAACGAGGAGCATTTGGGCCACTGGAAGGAAGGAGCATTTGGGCCGTGGTTTCAGTCCCCAGCACTGACACGGCCCCGAGGCTGCTCCAAAGCCAGCCAAGGTCACTGCGTCCGATCCTGCAAGTGGATGTTGCAGCCCCTCCATCGGACTCTGACTTTCCATCAAGGGAAATTCTTTATTCGCCCCACTTTTCTCCTGCTGAATCCCTGGAGTAGGAGAACAACCAGGTCTTTAAACCTGTCTCCTCTCCATCGCTCAGAGGCTCAGGATCTGAGGCAGTGAGCTGCTGGCTCATGCCCAGCCGGAGGTTATCTAGGGATACCACTTACCTGCCCTGGCAGCATTGCTGGTGTCTGACCAAAAAGCTGGTTAGATTGCATTTTGGGGGCAGGAAAGTTTGTTTTTACGGTTTATGAAATGTCCAGTAGTTAAAATGTTTATAGAAACACACACGTAAATAAAGTGGGTAAAAAAAAATAGTAACGCTGTGGATTTGTGGGTTGCTTTTTTCTTGCCACGACTCTGCCTGTTTCTAGTTCTAACTTGTCAGGTAGAACTTCTTGCTGCTTTCTCATCCATTCAGGGTTGGACAACACAATTTTAATAGGGCTTCAGGAAAATCAGTGTTTCCTAACCAAGAACTTTTTCCCACCCACATGTTTCAGGTTAGAATTAAAGCCCATTCCCTGTCCCACATTTGCTCTGGGATGAGTCCAGAAGCTGCCTGTGTTGGTCTGGGTGATGATCAGGCACAAGGCTGTGGCCAGTGACTCCTCAGGTCCTCGCTCCAGGGTGGCAATCTGGTGCTACCAGGGACATGTCAGGGAGGCTTGTGGGGCTGAAAGCAGCCAATTCTCACTGAAATTGAAGAAGCAATAGAGTCCTCCAGACAATAAGATGCTCAAGAGTCAGGAGTCGAGGACATGGATCAACCTTTGAAAAATGTCACTAGGCCTCACCTTTATTAATTATCTGCCTGCTTGCTGGAGAAGGAAAAAGGGGAGGTCAAGTCCCCCAGTCTGCTAGCAGACAAATGCCTTATTCAAGGACCTGCCAGCTCTAAAACACTTAAATCTGAGCTGTGCGGGGTGCCTACTGGCCTTGGATGTTTCTTTGCTCCCAGTTCTGCTCTGGTGCCCCAGAGCTGCTGCAAAGCTGAGGCCCCTGCATGGGTTCCACACATCAGCTCTGGGCTGCCAGGCATGGGAAAAAACACTCCCTGAAAAAGAAAAGCTATTGCTCCCCTTTCTCCAAGCTTCCTCTTGCTTTTTTTGTCATGAAGGACAAATTGCCCCACACTGCTGAGCTGGAGAGGCTGTGCATGGCAGCTCCCCAGCAGGGAGGTTTCAGCAAGCGAGGCACACACTGCCCTGGCTCGGGTCTCGCTGCTGTACCTTCCCCTGCAGCCTCTGTGCTGTCGGCTCTGCTCGGCCAGAGCACCCATGGGTGAGAATTCCAGCAGCAGCAGCAGCAGCTGAGGGGGCCTGTGGGGAAAGCAAACCATCTGACTGCCAGTCCCGGTTTGAAGGGCTGCATTAGAGGATATGTATGTATATATTTTAATAACTTGAGTTTAGTGCTTTACTTTGTAAAGCTTTATTAGCTCCAATTTGGTGCTGGCTTGAGCAGTCCTGCCAAATAACTCCTCCTGCCTCAACGCCATGTGTCCTCCTCCTTGCTGCATTGTCCCCACTGCCTCAGAGAGGTCCTCTCTGGAGCTTGGTGCTTTTGCTGGCCTTGTGAATCACGTAAGGCTGGTGCCAAAGCCAGGCTGCTGGGGACAGCCCAGCCCTCTACAGAATCCCAAACATGTCAAACTCCTTCTGCTTTTCTCTTAATAACACAGATTTGCCCCTGCTTCCTCCAATCCTGCAAAAGACCTAGACTGGAGCTGGTGGCTGGTGCAGACTACACGGGACCCCAGTCACAATCCTCCAGCATCAAATCCCAGTGCCCCACGCACAGCTGCTTCTCTGCTGTGTGCTTGCAGCAAAGCCCTGCCACTGGTATGTCCCTTCATTGGGGGATTTCTGGGCAGAATTCAGCGTAATCTGCTTGTCACTGTTGACAGAGGACATGGATGGGAACACGTAATGGATGCCATCTGTGTCCTACTTGTGGGACTCAGCTGCGCCAAGGTGACCTATGCTGCACCTTGCCCATGCTGGGCTTGGGGGTTCCCCCCTTGCAGGAGGCACTGGGGCTCAGAGGTGATGTGGGAAGACAGCAGAGGGCACAGGAAGGCATGCTGCTCTCCAGGGCACCCCTTGGTGGGCAGCCAAGCATCAGCCTCGTGCCCGTGCACTTAGTGCAGGGAACGCACTTAAGATTTAAAATTGCTTCCAGCCTCAAGAGAAATGATATAACCAAAGGAAATGGTTTCAATAAAAGGGGATTTTTTTTTCCTTTTTTTTAAGGGCAGTGAGAGGCTAGTTATTTGGCTGCTCAGCCTGTTTACTCTTTCCTCCTTTTTTCTTCTCTGTGCAAATGAGAAAGGGCCTTTGCTAACAAAGCGTATATGTAACCCCAGAGCACAGCTTGGATCAGCATTCCTGTAACTCCATCTGAAAGAAATGCTCCTCTAAGAAAGCACCCCCAGCCCTTCCAGTGAGTGGGCAGCACTGCTCTGTCCCCTGCCACCAACTGCCCCAGCAGGGCCAGAAGCCCCTGAGTTGTCCAGGCATCCTCCCCCTTCCCTCCCCTTAGAAGCAGAAATTTGATGCTTAAATACCTGCAGGCTCCTCAGCCTTTAAGAACTTCCAGTACATTGCAGCAGGCCCTACCTGGTTTTATGCTCCCTATGGTGTTGTGTTGGAGTGATTTTGTCAGGGAGATTTGGGGAGGGGGTTGTTTTCCTCCTTTTTCCTCCACACATTTCAGTTTCAGAGCAGACTTGTGTGGGTAGCAGAGCCCAGACAGGGTGGGGACATTTCATAGTGATTTCTGTCTTCAATCTAACCCAGCAGGAATGTCACTGCCAGCAGTGGGCCTGGCTTCCCTGCTGCTGTGTCTGTGTCATTACTGTGCCCAGCTTTTCACTGGGCTGGACCCACCCTGCCAGAGTCACCAGCACCTCAGTTTCAGCCAACAGTGACTTTTATTTGTATTTAGTCCTCACGGCTCCCAAATAAGCAATAGCCTTAAAAAAGGAGGAGGTGGGAGAAGAGAGCTTCTTTTTTGCTGCTCTTTAGTCACTGGCTGCTGAACTGCCCCTTTGGGCTCAGTGCTGGCCCTGGCCTGAGAAACCCATCCAATGCTGTGAGATGCTAGTGGAAGGCTTACCTTGCTGTAATTTCTAGAGAGAATAAAGGAAAATGTGGAGTGTTGGCAGAGAATGAGATTGGCTATTTTTGAGCCCTGTGCAGCCATCAGCCAGCTGATCTAGACTCTAGTAGTGGGCAGTGAAACAATATAATTTTTCCTAATGTCCCATGGTTTTATTTCCCACTGCATTAGCAGTGCAGGTAGGCTCACTCCTGACATCAGCCACTGGTTGTCCCCCAATAAACTAAATCTCAGGTTCATGTCAGTGTTGTGGGATGGGGGCTGAGGAAGAGCACTGGAGTTTGGGAGGGGGTGGATGCCTGCCCTGCACCACCACGTGTGCTGGGGTGGCTGCTAGGACCGTGAGGAGATCCCAGCTGAACCACAGAGGAAGGTCAGCCAGGGGTTCCCCCATTCCTGCATAAGGGTTTCTCTTTGCAGGCAAAGAAGGGGCTGTCACCATCTGTAGATGCAGATGGGAACAGGGGTTTGTTTTCAGGGATAGTCAAACCATTTATTTTTCTCCCCCCAATGCTTCCAGTCACTGCCTCTGTCCTCACACAGAAATTTTCCAGAAACTCTCTGTGAGATGGAGCTTCCTTACCAGGGACAAGTGAAGTGCCAGCCAGCAAACGCAGTAAGTCTGAGAAGCCTCCTTCAAGGGAGACACTGCTTCCAAGACATACTTGAACACACTTTTTTTTTCCCCCTTCAATGGAAGTCTATTTAATCCTCCAGCTGGTAAACAACCCAATCTGTGGTACACAGCAATCTCTGGAAGGAAACCTCCTGATCACTGAAGCTCCGTTTGTTCCACTGGAAGGAGAAACTCAACAGCTTCCCATGGGCCATGAGGGATGGGGCCAGCAGTGCCACAGCATGGAAAAGCCACAGCACAGGCAGAGTGCCCACCACACTCCGAAGGCTGGAGCTGTTGGAGGCACTGGGAGGAAGGGGCTGGCTCTTCATTAACTGCTGAGCCATGCTGGACTGTGGCAAAGCCCAAGAGAGCAGCAAGGGAAGGTACTCTCTCCTTTATTCTGGGGGGTATATGAGCATTCATATAATAAATGGGATGGTGTACAGACACACATATGTAGACATACATTAGCCAAATGTCTGTTAAGTATTATAACCGTATAAAAATGAATCACTCAATATATAATACGTAGATTGACCCAGCAGTAATTCTATTTTACTTTATAATATAATCGTTATTTTCATTGTATATTTGTGCACATGTGAACATACCAAAGTGAGGCTGTTCTTTGTGTCCCTGGTGCTCTGAGAGCTCCCCAGTAGCTCCCAAGCCTTGGGCCAAACTCCAGGACCAACCTGACTCATTTAGAGTTGCTTGGCCCCAAGCTTTGCAGGCTGAGGCCAGGATGGGAACCTCGCAGGGGCTGGGGGATATTAGTACCACGGTTCTCTCTTCAGCGAGGCCAGGACTGGCACCTTCTCCTGGTCACACTCCTGCTCACAGAGGAGGGCTCAGGCAGGGTCGAGGAGATGATGCCCTGACCTGCTCCTGGGGGCAGACCCCGGGCATCCTCTTGTAGTTCATGCCCTTGGTGCACATCAGGCACTGCCACATTCCCACTTCCAAGCAGAGGAGAAAACCAAACCCAGTTACGCTTTAGAGGTGGCCCATTCCTCCTTGATATTTTCTCCTCTAAAAAGAAAAAGGGACGCAGTGAAACAGTTTAAAAAGCCACAACCAACCAGGGACCCTCAGAAATTGTTCCCAGCACCCGTATAGGGAATTACACCGTCTGTAGTTGGGATCACCGGTCACACGGGGTCCTCCTAGCTCCGTCCCGCTCCCGTCCTCCAGCGCTTTCCGTCGGACCGGGAAGGGTCGGACCCTGCCTGCGCCGAGGGCCGCGGCTGCCCAGCGCCGGCCTCGGTCCCGCAGCATCCCGATCCTCGTCCCGCAGCATCCCTGCCCCCCAGCATCCCGACCCTCGTCCCGCAGCATCCTGGCCCCGCAGCATCCCAGCCCCACAGCATCCCGACACTGAAGCCTCCCGACCCCCGTCTCGCAACATCCCTGTTCCGCAGTATCCCGGCCCTGCAGCATCCCGACCCTCGTCACGCAGCATCCCGGCCCCACAGCATCCCGACACTCGTCCTGCAGCATCCAGTCCCGCAGCATCCCGGCCCCGCAGCATCCCCACCCTCGTCCCGCAGCATCCCTGCCCCGCAGCATCCCGACTCCAGAGCTGGCCCCGGAGCATCCCGGTCCCAGCAATTCGGCTTTGGCACGGGCAGAGCAATTCCTGGCCCAGAAAACTCCAGCCCACGCTGAGGATACTCACTTCAGAAATACAAAGTGCCTTTTTTCTGTTTGCAAGGTTAGGTTTTGCTTTGCAAAGCTTTGGATTTAGGCAGAGAGGAAGCCAAGGGTATGACCTAAGTGGGCTGGATTGTGGATGCTGGCTGTTGGGATTTATAGAAACAGCCCAAAGGTGGGTATTTCTGAAGGTCCATTGTGACCCAAAAGACACCTTTACAGGGTGCTGCCTTCAGCAGCCCATGGCCAACGCTGGAGGGCTGCATTTGCTCCATTCGTGTGTGGCTGCGCTGTTGACTGGGTCAGTGAGTCAGGTCTGATGGGGATGCCAGGGACAGGCTGCCAGTCAAACAGCCACTCACAATTGCGACCATCTCCCCATTGTCACTGTAGCAGGAAGGATTAGAAACCACCTGGCTGAAGAACAAAGCCCCGAGGTTGCTACTCCCTCACTTTCACACCAAAGAAAGCCCAAAGCAGCTCCCAGCCAGGCAGATATTGTCTAAACACCCACAGACAGCACAGCTGGGAGCGAGTATATCTGTCCTTGCCACTCACTGTGCCATCAGCTCTTTAGAGGTACCTGCAGGGAACGGTATTTAGGAAAAAAACAAACAACCAACCATCCAAAAATCCACCCCTTTATGACTCTGCATCTGACCCCAAATTATGATTCATGACCAAAAGCAATGAAAAGATCTTGCAGTGATTTGAACAATGATTTTTCCAAGCAGAGGCAGCTCTAAGCAGGGAACACGAGACTCCTGAGAAAGCAGAAGGAATGCACTCCAAGCCTGAACGCTGCAGATGAAATTTGTTGCATCATATAATCTGCTTTTGTGCTTTGTGTTTCAGCTAGACAGGGAGATACTAAGATAGCACGAGAAAGGCCATTTCTGCACGATCTCCAGTCCAGATTGGGAGAATCAGTCACACTGCCAGGACCACCAGCAGCTTCATTTACTTTTCTATTTCATTGCTTTGCTAAACCCAATCTCCACACGGAGCAAGCAAGCAGGGAGTGTCAGCATATAGGTGCCAGTCAGAGGCAGAGAGGAAAAAGGTTAAGATACAACAGCTGAAAGTTGTTAAATGGAAACATCATTTTTTTGCAGAGCCTGAGAGCACTGTGGTTTTATAAAACCTCCCATTGTATTGCACTAATAAGTCAAGTGTTTGCAGCCGAGCCAGCAGACACACTCCACAGCATCTATTACCAGTGTGTTTATTTACAAAGGCAGCCAGCAAGCCAAAGCCAAACAGAAAAGAGGAAAGACTGAAATATGGACTGGTTTTAATTTAAAATCCTAGGGCTTGGTTTGTCATTTTCTTTTGCGTTTCACCCCCTCCTCCCCGTTTTTTCTTCACGGAATGATTATCCAAAGGCAGCCAGGCAAAGGACTGTTTCCCTCTAGGTGTCTCTCTCCCCGTTGTTATTCCCAGTTTTTTCTCACATGCACACACATACACATAGACTTCTCTGGCATTCCAGTCCAACATTACCTCTCCATTACCACAGCAATCTCCCACACCCCAGCCCAATGCTCCCCAAAACACTTCGTAACTTTTATAAAGGGGCTGCACACAAGCAGCCTGTGCTGTCAGGGGAAGAGAAGCCAGTGCTGCCAGCAGGGCCCTGCCTGCCCAGCGGGGCTGGGGGCAGGACACTGTGGATGATGTGATTTCATCTGAGCAGACACCTGCACCCATGCTGTACATATGGCTTTACAACTGTTATCACCTGCTTTCAAAAAATGGGAGGTGTGGGGCCTGGATTTAACAGATTTGACCAGAAATCCAGAGACATGCACACACAGGCACTGAGCGCTCTGCTGTGGTGGTTCAGGAGAAAGCACTGTGGACCTGCTGCAAGCCTCTCCTCTCTTATCTTTGGAGAATTTTGCACCCCAACTGAGAGCATGTGGAAGGAGAGGGACAAGAAGTCCCTCCAGCGGTAAATATGTGGTCAGAGCAACACACGTCTGTGTGTTACATCCCCCACTGAGGGGGATGGCGTGGGAAGTGGGACAACAACAGAGGAAAACAAGACAAAAAGAAAAGGGG
Source organism: Pachycephala philippinensis (assembly GCA_013397055.1). Classification (NCBI taxonomy): domain Eukaryota; kingdom Metazoa; phylum Chordata; class Aves; order Passeriformes; genus Pachycephala; species Pachycephala philippinensis. The sequence continues at coordinate 176,812 of VWZT01011968.1, forward strand.
GGAGCAATTTTAAATAAAAGGAAAATGTTACATTAAATTATTGCTTTATTTCTGGTTCTATGCAAGTCTCTGATACACTCCACTCTGACCCCTGAGACTCCATGTCTGCCCCCAAACAGCCCAGTAAGGAGGAGAAAGACCTGAAGGGATCCTGCCCAAAAAAGGAGCCTTCCCAAGACTTGGATCTACAGAGGAGTCTCTTAGTTAAAAGAATGTCCCCAACCAAGGCAAGCAGTGTGCAGTCCCACCACCATTCCCTGTAGATATTGAAGGCTGGGAGGGAAAGGGAAGGAAAAGCTCCAGCCCCAGTGTTTTGAGACGTGTTCTTCCTCCAAACCATGTATGAACAAGGCATCAGGAGGTGGAGCAGACCCTAATAAAAGGGCGCAGGGAAGAAGTCAACCAAGAGATGAGCACAAGGTGGGAGGGAGGAATTGTGGCAAGATGAGAGTTATCCAGCTCTCCCTCACCTCTTCCCCCCCAGCCCCTGCCTCATCGGATGCGGAGGTACGAGGGGATGGAGTAATTGAAGAGCAAGTAGTCCATTTTATATAAATTAAAGAGTCTCCTTTGGTAGAAGGGGCTAATGTTCTGGAAGAACTGGGCCGTCATGTCATCTGTCGTCCTTTTGATCTTGGACGGAGCCGGGAACTTGACGCTCGTGTCGGCCCCCACCAGCTGCAGGATGTAGTTGGCATCTTCGGCCAAGGTCTCATACTTGCCCACCACGTCGTAGTGGATGATGCAGGGGTGGCAGAGCGAGTGCACCCGCTCCCAGTGCTCGTTGAAGGGCTCCTCCTGCTGCGTCCGCGGGTCCAGCAGGTAGTACACAAACTCCTCGAAGCGCACGTCGTCCCCGCGCTCCAGGGCCCTGTCGCTGGGCTGCTGCCGGTGCCGCCGGATGATCTTGGTCCCGTAGCGCTTGTGGAAGGCCGTATTGTAGCTGAGGGTGAACTTGTTGCGATAGGCCGAGACCAGGCGCTCGAAGGGCTCCCGCACGAAGACAAACTTGAGGTAGCTGCGCAGGCGGTAGTTGATCTCGGGAATGCTGTACTCGGAGAGGGTGCGCAGGTTGGAGGGGACGTGGGCCTCATGGGCGGGGATCTTCAGTGGGTCCTGGTACTTGCCTTGCCCTGTCAGGACCATCATCACCCGCTTCCAGTTAGTGCAGGCCACTTTGGGCACGTAGCAGTAGAGCAGCCCGTGCGTGTCATCCACCAACAAGTGCCGCAAGTCATCTGGCTGCAGGAGACGTCGCTTGCGGGTGTAACGGCTGCAGACATTGCTCAACATCTCCCGTCTCTGCTGGTGAACTGCCTGCAGGGACGACTGCTCAAACTGGGGAGAAAAAACCCAACAGAGATGGTCACCAGCTCGCCCAAGCTGACTGTGGCCTACACACAACACTTGGCCCACAACTGTCCCCACTGCCTCCCTGTTACTGGGTTGGTCTGTCACCCATGTGGGATTTTTTGGAGACAGCACTAACTTTGAACACAACTCGATTTGGTGCGTTTAATCCTTGGACAGGCTGGCATCAAAAAAAGGACAAAATGTGATGATGAGGAGCTGGATGAGGAGAAAAATTGAAGGGAGTGAGGGAAGAACAGGCAGTGCAGAGAGGGTCAATAACAGCATTTTGTTAAAAGCAGACACACACACACACACACACACACACACACACACATACACACACACACACACACACACACTCACTCTCACTGGGCTAACCCAGGGTGCTCTCCCTTACACCAGTCCAGGGGGATGCATGGCCCCAGGGACAGAAAGCACAGCCTGTGTGCTGGCACAGGGTCCTGCACACCTCCTGCTGCTATGAGGCATGGCTGCCTCACACTGACACCCACACACACGTCTTGCTGTGAACACCCAGCCGAGGGCAGAAACGTGGCACACACATTTGGGCATGCTGGATGGAAATAGCCTGGGTGTCCTGTCAAGGAAAGGCATATGGAAAGGGTCTCTAACGCTGACGGTGAAACCCTGGTGTGCAGGAGGGAAGCTGGAGATGAGGTGGGGCTGCTGGTATGATGGAGAGGAGCAAGGGGCTGAGTAGGTGGTGCTTGGACCCTTCCTGAGGGCTTTGGGTTCCTCCTCCTGAGAGACTTCTTCCACACAGGCCAGTCCAATGCCTCAGCTCTGGTCACAGTTTCCTTTGGCCACAGGGACGAGGAATCAACACATGGTCCTTTATCTTTAACCCTTCTGACCCTTGCATCAAGAACTGGCAGCTGCTGCACTGGCTTGCCAGAAGCCCAGAGCCCCTTAACCCCTGACCCAGCTGAAATCCCCCTCCAGCTCTGGGGACATGACCTTTCCTGTCATGGTTTTCATCAGAAATCCCAAAATGTCGTTAGAACATCTGGGGAAGGAAACCATTTCCAGGAAGTCAGAAGGGGAAGGTCCCCTCCTCCTCCTGCCCACTCTGCCCCTGTTTTGCTCACAAGGGTTGAGAAGTTCCATGTTCATCATTGCTGGGAACATCTAACAGCCTTGTCTGGGAACGGCTGCACCAAGCACTCGCTAACCCAGGCAGCCCTGACCCCGCAGGGCTGTGGCTTTAATGCCATGCAGTGACCACCATGTCCCAACATCACGGTAGCTCCCACTTTGGGGTTGTAAAGACAGCCCTCCCAGTGTCAGAGGGTGCCACAGCAAACAGCTCTGCAGTTGCACAGATGTGGAAACCTCCAGATGAAGGGCAAGGGCAGGCCTTGGTGCCCACATGGCTGCCGAGAGCTGTCACTGCCTAGGCATGCCTAAGGACACCTTTTGCCAGGCTTCAGGGGCTCCCTCACTGCTCCCTGGGGGCTAACGAGGTGTTTCAAGGGGCAGTGTTGTAAGGGCTTGTAAAGCTCCTGCCAGGAGCTGGGATACTGACACAAACTGTCCATCCCGTGGATGACCCAGCAGACCTGCCATCTTCAGAGAGACACTACCATCTGGGCAAACAGCTCCTTCTGCAAGGGATGAACCACACTCAGACCTTTTTGGATCTCATTTCCACAAAAGAAATAACCTCGTCCAGGTGACCTTAGTGACCACTTTCTCCAGGAACCTGCATGGGCAGTGATCTGAGACAGGGACAGGAGGAAGCATCCCATCCTTGCTCCTTCCAACAGGGAGATGATTAGGGAAAATGCCCAAATGAAGGAAATGCAGGTGAACAGATGTGGTGGTGACTGCCACCAAGATATGACTCTGACATTGTTGGCTACTGGGCTACAAAGAAAATACAGCACCTAGGGAGGTGATAACCACGGCTGAAGAAGCAGTCTCATGCTGCCTTGCAACACAGCCAAACCTTTCAGTAGAAATTTCTTTTGTTTGGAGCCTCCCCGTCAGCTTTTAGGATTGGAAAACCTTTTTGCAAGGGCTTAAAAGAAGAGGCATTTTAATAATGTGATTTTTTTCAGGTATTTTTTCCTGTACTTGCATAATTCAAAACTATTGGACCAGAGAGACAGATAGACAGACACTGTCTGCAGGCATGGCAACAAATAAATGTGACTACTTTTCAGCAGCCGCCCACTGGAATAAATGCATGTCTTGCAGTTATTTCAGAGCAAAATTGCTCCCTTCATTTCCTTCTCTTTAAAAGCCAGGGAAATTAAGTATCACTTTTAAGGAAATAACACCAGGACATTCCAGCAGCGTCAGGGTTTGCTGGCATCATGGCCAAGGGAGTCCATATTTGCCATTTTTCAGAGAGCAAACGTACTTTGGCTGCTTACAGACACAAGAGCATCAACCTAGACAATAACACAGAGCAACACATATGGGAAGATCTGGCTCTGGCTGCACTGGGCACTGCCCATGGGCAGTGCGGAGGCAGCAGGGATGGCAGCTCAGACGGGCCACCAGCATTGCCCCCTGCTCTTGAGGGCTGCCCCAGATGACAGCCCCAAGGACATGGGGAGATGCAAGACACAGTGGGTGGCTGGGGCACGTGGCATGGCACCCGTTGGAGGGTGGTTTCCCACAGGACTTCCTGCAGAGACGTTGTGGGTGAAGATCCCTCGGCAAAGGCAAATGTGGCTGCATGAGGGGGAAACTGCCTGCCCAGGGGGGAAACGCAGCAGAAAGAAACAAACACTTTTTGCAGCTCCAACCACAAACCCTGCTGTGAAGGGCAAGCGGGACACCTTCCCTGATAACTGCACAGGGAGGGACCCACTAAGCCCACCTGGAGGGGAGTGATTCTCTGCCCAGGCTGTGCCTGGCTGCTCATTTTTCAGCAGGTACAGCCAGCACAGCTCAGAGTCATGGAAAGGCCTGAGATGTTCCAGCATTGTAAATCCCCCGTGGCTGAGTCCAGCTATATATATGTAAATATATATATATGTGCACATATCTATGTGTGTGTATATATACACAGCACCTGACACAGAAACATCTGTCAATTATTAGCTCAGGAAGGGCAGCAATGGTGCTCTTGCCCTGCTATGATGGCCCAGAGTTGGCTTTGAAATGTTCAGATGGCGAAATCTCCCAGGTTTGCCCAGGCTATGGCTCAGCCCATTGGTAATTAAAACGTTTACCCAAGTACCAGCAAGGGCCATAAGCAGTTTTTATCAAGTTACTCGCCCAAGCAGTGTGGTCTTGTCTTTTAGACACAGCCAGAGGCTCAGCTGCAAGGACCTTGGGGGTGGCTGGACATGGCACAGTGCCCCACACACCAGAGGGGTGGCAGACAGGGTCAGCACTCAGTGCTCCTCTTGATCTTCGCCCCACCATTTCTTGGTCCCTGTCCCCTTACCTGGTCACTCTCATATAGGGCCTGGAGTGGACTGCGACCAGCCTTGCCTTGCCAGGTGGATCTCATATCTTCAGAGGCTGAAAAAGGAGTGAGGAAAGTCAGAGGGGTTGGAAGGGTCTTCTTCCCTCACCTTCTCTTGAGATGCCCAAGCTGGGATAAGACAACATCTCCCAAGAAGAGACAAACCCATTTTGCTCTGGAAGTGATGCTCACGCAATGCTCATCCCTCCCCCTTACTTTTTAACAAAATCTGCAGTTAGGATTCAAAAGGCCCAGACCTATTTTTTAACAAATAAAAGACCATAAATAAAGGTAACAGCTTGTTACAATTTCAAGAGCAACTGGGAAAAGTTTGATTCATATGCTTTTGGGAAATGCCACTTCCTCCAGGCTGCATGTTCGAGGGAATGGCCCAGAGGAGACAGGACCTGACCAGCACTGCCATAGCCCTGTGAGGGGTGAGATGGCCTCCGTGCTTGGCAGAGGTAAGGGGCAGATACTACGCTGGCAGCTCTGTGCTGAGCCCCCACAGGCTCAGAGTTTGCACTCCCAGGCTCAGAGACACGGACAGGAGCACACAAACTGGTCAGGTGCTTTGCCTGACCAGTAAATCAATTGAAGTTCTTATTAGCTATTTTTTTTTTCTTTCCTTCTAAACCAATAGCATCTCCTCTGGTGTTTGAAGCTGAAGACAGCCACCCAGGCAGTCCTTGCCCCCTCCCTGCCCTGCACATCAGCTGTTTCATTTTGGAGGTCCATTTGCAGCAGCACCAAACCTAAGGCTGGATCTGGCCAGCCATGAGTGCTGCACCAGAAACCCAGTCAGTGACAGCTGCTCAAGTTTTCATGCTCATAAATTATTTAGGGATGCAACCACCTTCCAGGCTAGGAAGCATCTGCTTCAGCTGCCGTTCCTCAGCCCCAGGGACCTGTTTCCAGCACAGTGGGGGCAGAACCATGTGGCCTGGATATCCCAAACCCAACACATGGAGCCAGCCATGGCAGGGGCACAAGCTCTCGCTTGCAGCAACACCTCCAAGCAGCTCTCCCACCACTCACCCACCCTCTGCTTCTTGGCTCTGACTCTCCATTGGCAGAGGATGCCACGACAGTTTCCACATGAGAAGGTTTGTAACCATGGGGGTTGTGCAGCCCTGGAGTTGGCTTCCACAGAAGGAATCACACCATGAGTTTTAAAATGGAGAATTATGTTTTTTCTGAAGGGGAAGATAGGACACACTGTTCAGGAAACTGGGGCCTGTGAGGCTCTTCCAGTCCTCCAAGTTCCTGGAAAAATCATCTGCCACAAGCCATTTCTGGCAACATGAGGGTTTCTAACAGAAGCTTTTTGCATGACAGTTTGGGGCTCTGGATCTTTTCATTCACTGACCGTCACCAAACAACCCCAAATTTGTTATACAAGTCCCAGATGGCATCTGTATAACCAAAATAACCAGAAGGAAAAATCCAGACCCTGTGTTCATTTTCACATGCTTGTATTTTGCTTAAATGAAAACTGCTCCAGAGCACAAAGTCACCAGGGTCTCAGCTAAACATTATTCATTCCTGGAGCTGTAATTAGGAGGAAATGACTGCCTGACCTCGCAAGATTTCAACAGCAGTGCCTGTACGCTTGCGCGTCCGTGGGAAATGACACTTCCTGCAGCACTGGATTGATCAAGATGTGACTCAACGAGAAGGTACAGTTTCTTCCTCAATCCTCTATATCAGTTACCCCACAGGAGGGTGAAATGGCATCTGTGCCAGTGGGAGATAAGCAGAAAATCCAACGTACAGTGCTGGGCTGAGAGGCTCATCCCAGAAGAGCCCCGTTTCACATTTCCAGGCTCAGCTCTCTGCAAATGAGAGGGAATGAGACTGACCTTGAAAACTCGACTCACTGCAGCTCACATCTGTGAACAGAGAGCACTAAACTTGAGCCCCTTTCCCCTTTGGCTGGGGCTGGTAAACTCCTGTTGGATGCAGGACTGTGACCCCGCTGAGGGCTGCCAGCAGCGCCTTACAGCAGACACTGCTCCTATATTTAGTAAAAACAATGTGGAGGCGTTTGTTTGTGAGACTAACACGTGCATCAACCAGAACTTTTCTCACTGGGACAGAAGCAAACCTCGGGTGGCTCAGGCTGACTTAAGGCTGCTAGAAATGCAAATAGCCCATGCTGGTGCTGCACAGGATGGTGTGGAAACATCCCAGGGAAAGGCTTCAGTGCCTGTTGCAGCGTCAGGTCATGGCCCCAGAGGAGCACTGGCTCGGCAGGAGGCTCTTTGGGCTCAACAAAAGGCAAATCTGCAGTAAAGTGGGGAGGGAGCAGAGGTCAGGCAGGTCACAGCCATGCTCTGATCTCTTCAGCTCTCTCTTTTTCAGAGGGACCAGCCTGGCCAGCGGCTGCTGCACCTCGCGGGGCTCTTGCCAACAGCCCCAGCAGAAACATTGCAAAATGGATTTCCTCCAGCCCTTCCCCAGCGCAAGATCTGGCAGAGAACAAGGCGTCTTCTCTGGATAGCAGCAAACCCCCTGGGATCCCTGCTATGCTTTTGTGGTACAGGGTTCCAGAAAAAAAAAGGAAAGAGATAAAAAAATGGAAAAAAATGCCTGCCAGGCTGCTCCCATGCAGCTGGAGGAGGCTGGGAGTGCTGAGCTGGCAGGGGAAGACACCAGCACTCGGCGCTGGCTGCGTCCTGACAGCCTGTGCGCTCCGAAGCGATGACACCATCCCTGCCCCAGGTGCTGCCAAACCCTCCAGAGCAAGGCCTGGCCCAGCAGCAGGTTTTTGGTTTTTACAAGGCTCCACTGCAGGAAGTTTCCCTGCTCAGAAACTGTCATGGCATCCCGAGGAGAAAAGCAGCCGGGATCCCGGCTGGGCCATGGCGGTGACTTTTGGAGACAAGGTTAAGCCCCGTGGCAGAGGGGCAGATGCAGCTGTGGCCCTGCACAGCTCCGTGAAACACCGGTGCATGAGGAGGGCAGCATCCACTGTGTCCCATGGGATGGAGTGTCCATTCTCCATAAGGCTGGGTCACAGCGGCTGCAGGTGTATGAATAGAGACAAGTGCAGGCTGTCTGTGCCGAAAGCATCCCCAAAATATCTGGGATCACCTGGCCGTCACAGTGGTAGGCAGGCTAGGGCTGCTGCACCTCACTTGAGCCAGCAGTAGGCTGTAGACAGTGATTTAATGGAGTCCATCCCACTAAGATCAGCCTTTGACAGCCAACAAAGCCCTGCCCTGTGACCCCAGGCTGTGGCCACCCCCTGTTCACCATCCCTCAGTCCCAGCACCTGCAGCATCACTGCTCACACACTCCTATCCCAGCCCTCCCTGCTGCCTGATGCTGGCTGGAATTTACACATCCCTCCTGTTCCACTCACTCATGCTGAGAGCAAGTCAAGCATCCCATTCCCTGTACTATTGATTTACCTATCTCTGGAATGCTCCTGGGACTCCCAAGGAGTTTGGGAAGGCCAAGGAATATTGAAAAAAATAATAGTGTTGAGGAGGGAGTATCATATGAGTGAATTAATGGTTTGTGCTGCATTTTGGCACCATGGCCCTGAGTACAGCAGGATATTCCATCATGGAGGAGCTGCCAAGACCTTTGCATCCTGGCTTTTCTCCTGACTTCATAGCTTGTTGCCGAGGTTCCCAGATTCCACCACATGCAGTGGTAATCCTTGGAAATTTAGCATTGCCACAGTTGCATCTGAAAGCAGGGACATCACTTAGCCAAGGCATATCAGCTTTCTAAAGGGGAAAAAACACCAACCCTTGGCAACTGCAGGATCACTATTTGGGTGAGAAGTATCAACACAGTGCATGTCCGTGATCCAAATCTGAAGTGTTTTTCACTGAGACAGGCAGAAGGAAGTATCACATTTGTCCTCTGAATCTTCAAATGATGAGGCAAGGGAATAGGAGTGATGTGGAGCAGGAGACCAAAACCACTGTGCTAAGGCAGAGACAGTGACCAGAAATTACTGAATAAGATGAGCCTGAAAGGCTCAGGCACATTTTTGAGTCTCCTGTGCTACAACAGCTTTCAGACTTTCTTTTGGAGCTTTAAAATGTGCCACACTTCCTCCTTTCTTTCCTCCTGTAGCCCAGATTTCAGCGCTGTCCCATCACAGCTGAAGCTACTCTCTTGCAGTGTGTGACATCAAGACAGCAGCAGGATCTGGGGCTTCAACGTCTTGCCAGCTGTCCTTGGAAAAGGGAATAGATTTTAAAGCTGTGAATATTTAGGTGTACTAGCTGATTTTTGCGAAGACAGCCAGACGTGTGAAGTGAGGGAAAGACTGGATCATGCCTATTCCAGACTTCTGGAAGCAGCAGTGAAAGAATATGCTGTTTTGGCTGCAGAGACCCTTAATAAGGGAGGGAGGTTCTCTGCAACCACAACAGCAAATCCAGTGCGTGAATTGAAGAGTTTGGCTTGGAGACAGGATTCAGGCAGCAACAAGCCTGCTAGGCTGACATCAGCATTACCCAGGCTTTAGAAAACAGTCTGAAGGAAAGAAAGCAATTAAAAATGTGGGTGCAACTGGATAATAAATAACTTAAAATGAAAATCAACATGGCATTTACCAGGCACTGCTCATACCCATGCAAACTTGTCTGTAAATAAAATAAGCTGTTTCTGTAGATCAAGCCCATGTGGTAGATCCTTACCAAGATACACACAGTGCATGAGAGACAACACAGCACAGGAAACAAGGACTTCAGTCAGAGAGGATGAAGTTTAGAAGGTGAACGAGCAATGGGGAAGCAGGTGGCACTTAAATGAGAAATACTGGGTAGAGGGCAGATTTCTGGAAAAATACCTCCCACAGTAGCTTTGGGATTAATACTTTGAGAAGGAGTTGACATAAAAACAGAAAGATATTGATGATGGACAAAGAATTGAGAAAGGCTGCCATGGCAGGGAGAGACTGAAAGACCAACGGGGAAACTGAAGTTCATCCTGGACGAGGGGAGTGGAAATTTAATAGGATTTAATTTCATAATGTTGGAATTCAGCAGTTTCTGCTACTTTGCTGTTGGAAGTGGCAGGAGGTCCCAGATGCATTAGTTCTGGGCCATCAGCTGCCAGTGTGACAGTCATAAAAAAAAGCAAATGAAGCCCTGAAACAAATCAGGTGAGATAATTTGGCATTGCAGCAAAAAAAAGCATTATCCATATGCTATTATCCATAGCATTGGTGACCCTCACCTGCAGCACTGACAGCTCTGCTCTCCTGGGACCAAGGCAGATCCAGAGCTGCTGAGAAGGGCTGCCAGGTGCCCAGGTGACCCCAGGACTTGCTGCACCACGGGAGGCTGCACGCGTTGGATGTGTGTATGAGCTGAGCTGGGATGCAATTGCCCCTTGGGAACAGGCCAGCAGAGAGGGATGGGGGGTGTTTCACATGCAGGATATCTTCATGCCCACTTGCTCAGGTGCCACATAGGAAGAGGTTTGGAAACCCCACATCAGTGGGAGTGAGTGGCTGGGATGCAACAGGAGGAATCCCAACTCATTTTGGGCTGGAGGATGAAGCTTTCGGGTATTTTCCAGGCTGGACCCTGGGGCCACAAGGAGCCAAAAACTCCACATGTGGTCTCCAATATGAAGCACTGGAGAGGGTTAACACCTGGAGGAGATGCAGTGGTCTCCAGCCAAGGGAAGTAACGAGACAGCACATGTACTTGCACATGAGCAGGCACCCCAGAGGCCCTGAGGAGCTAATCCTGACCCCACCACTGCCTCCCCGCTGCTGTCTCGCAGCCCCAGCTTTGCTTCCTGTTGTGTCTGTGCAAAACCTAAAAAAAGAGAAAAGAATAATTGTGGTGCCTGAAATGATCAGTGTAAATTACAGCCTGCAAATGCCAGCGGGTCAGTGGGAGAGGTGCTTCTTTGTTCTGTAGGAAGAGTCAGTTCTCAGGGCAGACCCTCTTGGAAGGGGATGTTCTCTCTCACACCAAAGAAAAAGTTCTGAAATTGAAGGTGATGTTTTCAATGGATTCTGACTTGAACAAAGGAAAAAGGACTGGTGACAGGAGCTGTCTGCCTGGCACACATGGTATGTGTGCAGCTGAACTGCATTCATGGGAGAAGGAAAAGTGTACAGTGGGAAACAAATAACTGTATTACCAGAAGGGTAAACAACGCCCAGAGCTCTACGGTGTACAGGGATTAGCACTTGTTTTAAGTCAGTCACTGAAAGAGCCAGAAATTAGGACCTGGATCTCTTCGTGGGCACAGCAATGAGCTTCTCCAGACCTTGCTGACTCCTCTCCAGGACCTGCCAGTGACAATGAGTGAGTGCTTCAGCCACAGCAGTGACGGCTCACTCACCCCTGACCACAAAGATGCCGCTCCACAAAGACAGGCTCCTCACTACTGAAATAACGCACCCAAGAGACACAGAGAAGGATCCTGCCATAGAATTTCTGAGCGGATATTGTGACTGTGCTAGTCAAAGCCAAACCCTAGCTGCAGCCACTGGCTGTTAAATCTGTCCAATTTTCTATTTTAACAGCCAGGCAGCACAAAAAAAAAAAAAAAAAAAAAAAAAAAAGAGAGAGAAAAAGAAAAAAAAAAAAAAAAAAAATAGAGCTTAGCAGCAGTGATGGATCCAGACAGTTCTTGCACTCTGAACTCAGTTTTCCCTCCTGGTTTGACAGCTAAGACTGGGACATGCAGCTACACACCCAGACTGCATGAGGATGGTCCAGGACATGGAGGCCAAGAAATCCCACATGGGAGCACCAGTTGAACCCCTGGGCAGTTTTCAGTGGTCCATATGAAGAGCCCTGCCTGGAAGGATCAGAGCTACAGGGTCAAACAGTGCTGTCTTCAGAAAGCAATTTACTTCTCTGGCTTCTATGCTTGGGCTCCTACTGGTGGAGAACACATTTCCTTAATTTCTGCCTAAGCACAAAGGCTGATTATTGTTTGTTGTTTTGTTTTGTTTTTTTTTTAAGACAGATACTTTTCAAAACAATGGTGATGTGAGAAACCAACACCAGAATCCCACAGAGAACTCGAGTCACTTACTGCTTAACATTGTGGAAGGCAGTGAGCTCTCTTTGACGGACAAGATGACCAAATAAGTGACCATTTGCTTTCTCACATCATACACTTGGCTGTGAAGAACTGTGGCAATTCTGGTGTTCACAGAGCTAAGGGAGGACCTCTGGGAATTATTCCTATTTTAATTTTTACTGAAAGGTTTTGATTTGGGAATGGGAATTTTTTGGCTCCAAAAGCAAATCAAAATTTTGGCTTCAAAGAGGCAATCAAATCTCCTTAGGTTCTTGTGACTGCTCCTTTTTACTGTATCTAGAAAGTCAAGGATATACACAACAGAGGCTTAATTAAAAAGCTTAAGAAATTAAAAGAAATCTAATAGAGCCACATGACTGATTTGCTTAAATGCATCCTTCAGCTTTGTGAATTCAGACACAACCACATCTGCTGGGGAGCTGCAAGTGTAAGGAGGTGTAAGTGGCTGGGCTCATCCAGGTGTCTGCACCCAGAAGACGCAGAAGGAGTGGGCAGCATTCATGTCCCATTCTGGCAGGTAACTGGCAGCAGAGCCATACACCAGAAAGAATTTTGGGGAGAGAAAACATGTCACAGCAATATTCAGACAAGCACAAGCAATGGTAAAAAGCAACCACCCCGACGGAGAACAACCAAAATAAATGATTTCTGGTCTTTTCCCTGGGCCTCTCCCAGGCACAGCTCTGCGCCCCAAGAAGAGGAGAGATTAGCTATCAACCCACGACAGCCCCCACCTCACACAGCTTCCACGTGGCAGCAAACAGATCCCTGCAGAGCAAACGCTGTACTTGACCTCTTTTGTTCATCCTGGGGCTGTGCCAAAGAGTGGTGAGCAGGAGTGATGGAGGGGAGCTGGCAACAACTCGCAAACTCTGTAACTCTAATATTTACAATACAAACATGCATTTCTTGTTCCAGACCAACATCCTCTGTAGCTCAGGAAATGCCCCAGTGGCCCTTCCCACCATTGCTTCTCTTCTCATGGTGCTTTTCTCCCGAGTTATGTCTTGTTCAGCCTGCTCTGCCTCATGACAATGTCCTCCTGCAGAGGCTCCGCACTGACACAGGTAACAACAGACTGCCACCTAACCCAGCCCCACGCAGTGTGGTCACAGGCAGACCCACCACTGGCCTCCTCCAGTGTTTTCCTTGCTGATGAACAAGCCAGCAATGTATAACCCAAGCTATTCCTGACAGCCTGCCCTCGGCTCTGTGGGCCAAGCCTTGGAAAGGGCTGGCTGCTCTGCGTGTCTCTGCTGAGGCACAGGCGGCGGAGAGTCTGTTGGAGACGTCTGTCTCAGCTTACCTGTTAGGGAACAGGAATAATTCTCCATCAGACCTTCCCCTGCCAGCTCCCCTCCTGTTCCCTGCAGCAGACAGACAACCTGGAGCATCCTGGGGAGCATCAGGACCTTCCCCATGCTTGCTCCAGAGCATTTTCAGACATTAGAGCAGAGCCAAGGGCCAGGATGGCTGTACCTCTGCAAGGGTCCTGGAGCAGGTCCTCCCCAGATAACCCAGCCAGGCTAATGCAGCACATCACCTTTGTGATTCTGCTTCCCTGAGCAGACCAGCAGGCAGGCACATCCCTGTGCTCTGCAAAGCCATCCCGTGACTCAGTGGCATTCCTCCATGTCACCAGTTGAGCCACAACCCTCATGCACTAGGAAGCTCAACTGTTCCTCTGAAACCATGGGGTAAGTGTATTTCACCAGCACTGCACCCTAACTCTCAGGCTCAGAAATTGCCTCAAGTAGCTTGGTTTTGGGCCATACAACTCTTTTTTGAAGCACAGCCAGAACCTGGATGTTGTCAGCCCGGTTATCCCCACAGCAAAGGGGCTCCATTTGGTGGCTCCTGACTTAATGATATTTCATACAGCAGAAATTAAACCAAGTGACTTGAACTTGGCTGGGTCAGACAGAACTGAGTCCCAGCAACACAGAGATGTTTGAAAGCTTAGCTCAGGCTTTTTTTCCCAGAGCTGTACATTTTCTCCCATCCCCCCTAGTTCTCTTGAAACAGCCAAACCAAGTAACTAAACCCCCCTGCCTCCCCTCACCTCCCAGCACTTGGAAATACAGATGCACTGGGAGGAGGTTACCCACAAAGCCAAGGGAAAAACCACAAGGAAAGCAGCTCAGGGCAAACCTGAGTGGGGCAAGACAGGACGTGCACATGAGTAGGTTTACACAGAGAACAGCCCACGTACAACGAGCTGCAGCAGGGGATGACAAATCTCTCCCATCAGCTCGGATGGGTGAACCCACACATGTTTGCATATGGGAGAGGGTGGTTTTGCATCTCCATGGGCACCAGGGTTACTTAGAAGTGATGTTTTAGCCACAATGATAAAGTACCATTTCAGAGCAAGATGAGGGGTGGGGTGCAGAAGAGGGATGAAGGCTGCACAATGGCCCATCATCTTCCTCTTCTGCAGCAGCTGGCTATAACACGTCCCATTCCTGTGGGGCCAGGGGAGGAGTCCTACCAGTCTCTATCACACAGACCTTCCTCCCAGGACATCTCCCCTTTTTGCACAAATGACTCTCGTTTTTCTGGGAAGCTACTTAAGGCCAACCCCAGGCAGTCACAGATGGCTCCCGAAGGGTGATGGGGCACCCCATCCCCAGGACCCATTTTCATCCCATGTCTCAGCTGCTGAAGCACTCCAGTACCTCCTTCCCAGCCACATTCCTCAGAAGAGGCTCCACAGGCACTGAACTGAGGTGACACGGCTCATTTCTGAGGAGGCACAGTGGTACAAACCTCTTAGCCAAGAGGGAAAGGCGCATTTTCCAAACTCCTTACACCAAATGCCTATGCTCCACAGCTACCATCCCCTGGGACAAACCCTTCTGCAGCATTTTCTGCCCCAAACCACACAGTTCCTACACACACTCAGATGTGGAGCTATTGGGGATCCCTGGACCTCACCATTACCCGGTGTGCATGGGCAAGATGTCCAAGATTGCTTCCTTTGGGAAGGAGACACCTTTCAGGAGGTGTCGCCCCCTAAAAATAATGCCCTGGTTTTCAGCAATCATCCCCTTGCAGCTTCTCCAGAGTGCCAGGGCTGTGTGGCACAACTGGCTGTGTAATGGCAGCCAGGCTCCCTGACACTGACAGCAGCCTTCCTCCAGCCAAAAAACACACTTCAAAGAGGGGACAACGAGTCACTGCTTTACATGGGATAACTCAGGGGACCGCACTGCCTTTGCCAGGAAAAGCCATTCACTGCTCCAGGGATGTGGCCTGCTGGCTGGAAGGCTGCAGCCCATGGGCAAGAGAGGGACCAGGGGTGTGCTGCCTTCAGGAAATGTTAATGCAGGGTGTGGAAGAAGGTTCTGAGCTATTCTCTCTGGAAAGTGGTGGATGGGAAGAGCCATGCAGAGGGATGAGTACATGTCCTGCTCTCATTCCAGCCAGACAGGGAACAGCCGGGCCTGCCAGAAGCAGCAGTGGTTGTGGTGAATGTCTGGAGGTGGAAACACACAGCCTCAGGGAACTGAAGATGAACCAAAAATCCAAGCACACCTGCCTCCACTTGTGTCCAAGACCCCTGATATCTGTGCACAGTCATCTGCAGGCAGCATCTCTGCAAATGAGGCTCATGGAACTGGAGTGCCT
Organism: Pachycephala philippinensis; assembly: GCA_013397055.1. NCBI lineage: Eukaryota > Metazoa > Chordata > Aves > Passeriformes > Pachycephala > Pachycephala philippinensis. Next base: position 192,281 of record VWZT01011968.1, read on the forward strand.
CTGGCATGCTGCATTGGGGGATGGTGAGGCAGCAGAGCTGCATCACCTCTCTGACTGATATTGGGGCACTTATCCCAACCACACAGTGCAAATTACTCACAGCGCAGAACTCTCACGCAGAAATCTGAGGGCTGACAGGCATAGGGACAGCCCAGAAGCCCCAGGCACATTAAATGCACTCACATGGTTTCCAGCCTTTCGAGAGGCAGAGGGATGCTCCCTGCTTCCTCAGTCTGGGATTGCAGTGACCCGTGCTCACGACTGTCACCTTCCCACAACCATTTCCACGCTCAGTGATTCTTGCCAGATGCAATAAAACCTCAGACAGCAGACACGGGGCAGTGGCCAGCAGCATAAGGTGCCACTGGCACCAAGTGCCACCAGACTTCAGGTTTCTCCATCTGGATCCAGTTCAAGACAGACACATTGACTTTCATCGGAAAATGCCTCAGCCCAGCCTCTCAAGTGCTGTGGCAACCTCTGTGGGGCAGGCAATGCCCCTGTGCCAAGAACAGCGCAGACGCCTCCTGAGCGGGTGGTGTGACAGGCAGCAGCCCCACAGCTGACCTGACCCCCTTCCCAGCCACAGCCTCCTCACGGCTGTCCCCCTTGCCACCAACTTTTCAGCATCTTCTCTTTTAGCTTGAACATGTCCCAGCCATGCTCCTTGCCAGCAGTCACACCTGAGGAGAGCCTTCTGACAGGTCACACATGGGGCTGGCACTGCCGTCACTACAGAAACGTGACAACTGGACCTTATTTCACATCACCACTGCCTCCTCCACTGAAAGGATCCAGCAACTGCCTCTCCAAGGGGCAACTTCTCCATTCCCACTCCCCAGGATCTGCTGTGCCTTTGGCACAGTTCATGGCTGGAAACATGGCTGGGTGAGATCAGCCCCTGCCGCGCCACAGCCTGCGTGTCCCATTCAGCACCACGTGGGATGTGGGATGGGAGGGAGGGAGGCAGCAGTCCAATGTTCAGAGCTATTTGGGTTTTTCTCCAAACCACTAAAAAAGAGGGATCTCTGCTGAAAGTGCTCCAAAGAAACACAGCCAGCACTGCTGACAGTATAATCTCCACTGTCCATTTCTATTAATGCTCTTACAGGTTTAGCAGGAACTGGAAAGCTTGGAGCTGACTTTTCACCATCCAAGGCGTGCAAGAGCTCCCAGATGAGCAAAGCCAGTGTGACCCTGCGTGCAGTCCCCACCAGCGCCCTTTGGAGAGGCACTTCCCAGCAGGCTGCTGGAGCACTTGCCTGGCACAAGAGACAATGGACTTGTGTGTGTTTTGCTCCTCGTGCCTGGCTGACAAACCCAGCCCACAGAGCTTCATATTTGCAGTGCACACTCAGCACTCTGCAGCTAGCACAGGCTGAGGGACGATGCAGCGCCGAGGGGTTTGCAGGCAGCTCTGCCTCTCTGCCTCCCATCTGCTGTACACAAAGCTCAGGCAGCAGCCACAGAGGTGGCTGCGAGGTTTGAGGCGGTGTCATCAGATGGATGTTTTTTTAAGCTGCTACAAAAAGACCATTAAACTCCTGATGTGACATGGGGTCAGAACATCCTGCATTAGTTTAGATTTCTACTGCGTGTCACACACATTGGGCAGGAAAATAATTATCTTTCTAACTTTATTTTTTTGCCTTTCCTTTATTTTTTTTTCCCTAACAGAAGGCTGCTCAGCTTTTAACTGCCTGGAAGAGACTTCTGAAATGTGAAATTCCTGGTCTGTCCAGGCTCAGCCAGATGCCTACTGTTCAGGGAGTGCTGGCTGTACCCAAGCCAGTGCAGGGACTGGCTGCCACTGGCTCCAGAAGTGACTGTGATTCAGAGATCTGGCTTCTGCACATCCTTTAAAACCACTTGTGCATTACTCTTGATGTTCAAGGTCCTGGAAGGTTTACTTACGAAGAAGTTATTGCCATTGCCATTAGGAAGATATTAAAATTACATTAAGAACCTCCTTGTTTTCTATAAAGCCTCATGAAAGCTCTTCCCTCTTTTGGCTCCCGCTTTCTTGCACAGCTTACTTTGCCTTTATGTTTCTAAAGATAATTTTTCTTCATTTCTCACCGATGACAGCTCTTGGACTATCACAGTGCCACCAGCCATACCCAGGCACAGGGGCTGGCACAGATGGGCCTTGGCTGTGTGGCTCCCTCCTCCCCAGAGGTAGGGATGGCTCAGGCTCTGTTTTTCAAGGAAGGCCTTCTTATTCCCATTTAGTTAAGTTGAGTTAATGATCAGCCAGGGAAACTCTAATCAAGTGATGGAAAATGGTGACAGTTATAGGATTAGCTCACAATAAATCATGCAGAAAGGGAAAGAAGGAATCCAGCTGCTTCAAGGAGCCTGCCAAATGCCCCAGCATCGTCTGTGGGGATCATATTAGGACCAGAGCCAATGGCAGCTGGTCTGGACACTCTGCCCCATTCAGTGGTTCTTCCTAAACCTTCATGTCTCCTCAGCAGCAGGAGGCTCTGGTCACCTGGTACCAGCCTGAGGCAGATGCCAGGAAGGTCTAATAGAAAGATCACAGGCATTTGAGGTGCAGGGATGTATTTTGCAAGGGGCAATGTCCCTAGGTCTCTGCTGTCACAATGACTGCAATTAAGATCTTTATAGGAAACAGAAGATTAACAATATCCAGCAGGAACGTGGCCTCTGTGAGCAAATAAAGTATTTGTGTGTAAGTACCATGCAATCTTCTGTTTCCAAATGGTTAATTCCCCCTATAAGCCAAGCTAGAAGCTTTCCAAGAGCAATTTCTCTTCCCCATTACGCCTGTCGCTCTCCTGGCCCCAGTTGGCTGCTTGCATTTATAATACAAGCCTGAACTGCCAGCATTTCCATTCCTGGTCAATAAACTCCTCCTTTGCAGCCTGCTGCCTGAAGGAACTGCAGAAGAAGGGCTTGCACTGGCAGTGCCAAGGCAGGGATCCTTGCCGGGATGGACAGCGGCTGACTTTCCCTGGACAAGGCTGCACCAGAGATCCACCTCTCCCAAAAATCCTGCTGGTGCAGTGTCCGTACCCCTGCAGGCCCCCATCTCTGGGCAGGCTCAGGCAGCCCACAGCTGCTCACGGAGCTGCCAAGCCAAGAGACCATCTGCACCAGCCTCCTGCTCAGCTGCTGAGGCCACGGCAGGCCAGCGTGCAGGGGACCAGGCCGGGCTTGCTCAAAACCTGCCTGCACTCAGGTCTGGTTTGGGTAGATGCTGTTTGTGCCCTCTGCACACAGGCCACCTGCACAGGTACAACACAGAGGAGTCCCTCTAATGTCAGATGGCTCAGTTTGCCTGCTGAATACGTTTCAAGCCATCTTCTCAGCTCTGTGCATCTGGGACTGATGAAAGCCTTGGCAAGCTGATCTGAGGGAGAAAAGCACACTCAGCAAACTCTTCCCAGCGCAGCACGGCGCACGCAGCCATCCCTCCCTGGCTTTGCTTCATGGCTCTCGTCCCTCTGCTCCCAGCAGAGGCAGCTGAGGGGCTGTGTCCTGCCTTTCTAAATGGCACAGGACATTCGCTGCTGAGACTCTCTGTCACAGGATACACAACAAGAGGCTTTACAAAGAGGTGAAGAGATGCATGAGCTCACAGAGGAGGAGAGGAGCGAATTGCCATGTGCTGGAGACTAGGGAGAACCATCTGTGAGAAACATCTCCAGCACCTAAGGTCCCACCACACAGCCCCTCGTGCCTACTTCTGCTGCATTTAGTAATGACCACTGCCTGAGGCCACTGAAGAGCCCTGTCTCCGCAACCAGCATGTTCAGCAGAGGACACAAACACCTCCAGTGCCATCGCAGCTCTGAGGCACAACAGATGCAGCATCACATGGCTGCTGGATTTAACCCTTCCTGACAGTGGCTGTTGGCTCTGGGGACATCTCTCTCCTTTTCACACCAAGTCATAAATCAAGTGATGGGGACCTCAGGAAGAAGGGAACTGGGAGGCTTGTGTCTACACCATCCAGCAGCAGCTGTGGGCTACCAATGCAAAACTCCACCAGCATCAAGTCAGCCTTGTTTGGGTCTCACAGTGCCTGTGTCTGCTGATCCTATTAAGCTAAAGGGAAATCAATCTCCCTGATACTGCCAGGAGTAAACTTGGAAGCGAACCAGCTGCGAATATGCTACCCCTGCACCCTTGCCAAAAGGAAGGGCCTGGCTCTGTAGATATGTGCAGGACTGAACTCGCTGCCTTCTCCTGCCATGGGGAAATCTGCCTGTGCAGAGACGCTCCCGAGGCAGGCAGAGCCACACGCTTGCAGGGCAACACTGTACAAATGGGGGTGGGGAACTGCTGAGGAGCTGCTGACCTCCAATTAGTTTGTGCTGATTTCTCAGGTCCCTGCTTTGGAGAAAGCCCTCTGGAACAGGCAAGGCAGCCCCAGAGACACCACACTCAGCAGCTCCAAACAAACATCACCTTTGAACCTCGTGTCGATATTACCCATCTTCCTGCGAGGTCAGTGAGGCAACATCTGGCCAGAGAGCAAGCTTGGATTGGGTTCCACATTAGCAGCGATGCTGCAAACTTGTAGGGAGAGAGAGCACTGCAAGGGATGGCTCAAACCTGCTGCTGCTCCCTCCCTGGAAGAGCTGGGAAAGCAGCCAGGAGATGGAGAGCTATAAATCAAGTGGCATTTACAGGGAGAAGGAAAAGCTGTGAGCACATTGAGACTGGAGGCCAGGACTCATGGCCTCAGCATCCCTCCATATCACAGGTGACAAGCTGATTGGAAGGGACCTACGGGCCCTGTGCACTGCTGTGAAGATCCAAAACATTAAATGGCACATCTCCTTGCACAAGCACCATGGGTAGAGATGCCAGCACCTGCCCATCTGCTGTGCCCAGCCTAGAGGCTTCCTTATCCGCTACTCGAGCCACTGCAGAGGCAGCAACACCTTCAGAGACACTCTCTAGGGAGAAAAGTCCAGTGTGATACTGCTCTGAAGGAGTCTATGAAAATTAAGTCCAATTGTGAAAAAGCTGGGTCTCACAGAATCAGGTGCTTCTTCAGCACAGCAGGTCTCAGCACCCACGCTCAGCACGGTTTGTGTACACGGCCACGTAACAGACTCACCCGAGCACAACACCACACACAGACCCGGGGCACTGTGGTTTGCAGCATCTCACAGCTGCCAAAACAGCCCCACAGTGTGACACCACCCCGAGGGGTCAGTGACGAGGGTTTGGTGACGATGGTGACCAGGGATGCAGCACTGCTGGGAGCACTGAACACCTTTGTCATTCATTGCTCCAATGTATCAGGGATCACTGATAAGGTGGAGGTAAGGCAGGACATGCAGGAAGACAGGGAGGTAACCAGGTCTCAAAAGAGCCAGGCTGGGGCTGTCTACAGGGCTGGGGGTGGCTGGTGCTTGGAGAGCCCTGCTGTAGGTCAGGAAGCTCTCACAGGGAAGGACCTGAGGTGGCACAGGACAGCATGTTCAACTGGGACAGAAAAATCAGGAGACACTGAATCCACACACACTCACACCCTCAAAACCAGGTTCTCAACCATTTTCAACACTGAACGGTGATTGTCCTCTCAGCACAGAGCTGCCAGAGGATGTGGGTTATGTGGCCAGGCTTTCCTGCACTGGTAGACAGTGATGAGCCACCCCAGCTGAGGATGTAGCTGCCGAAACCAAGGGTGGTGGAGCCGCTGTAGTCCTAACCAGCGAGGAGAAACCCTGCTTTCTTCTCCCAGGAAAGACCAACTCCAAGCCCTTCCCAGCCAAATTCCCATCAGTCTGCCTGCCCATAAATTTACAACTATTTATTTAGTCATAGCTCATCCAGATATTAAGAGCTCAGGGGCACTATGGGGAAAACACGAGCAGGCAAAGCAGCCAGCCTCTTCCTCCAACAGGCTGCAGGAATTCCCCACTGGCTGGTTCAAGGCTGGACACCTCCATGCCCTGAAGCTAAATATGTTCAGTGCCACCCCAGAAGGCTAAAGGGAGTGGACTTGTGCAAGGATCTCTGAGGCAAGAATCACCACGTCTAGAAAAAAAATTCAGGCAGAACTTTGCTTCTGAGACTTCAAAAGGTGGGAGGTGGAAAGGGTTACAAGGCAGGGACCTTCAAAAAGCCTATAGACCCCAGACATCCCAGTAAGGGCTGCTGCAAAGGGTCTGGGAAAAAGTGAAACTTGCTCAATAGCATTCAGAAGAAATGCTGGAAGAGAGCTCAGCTTCCTCCCACCTGCCCTCTCCCTGTCCACCAGAAGCCAGCATAAAGATGTCCCCACATCCACAGGTCCTGCCAGGCTGGCAGGTCAGAAGGACAGCACCAGGTCCAAGATGGAGCTCCGATGGCATGGCTGTGGTCCCGATCCCATGTGGTGCCCTCTCACAGCCTTTCATCAGCTTTTCAGACTGAAAATCCATATTTTAGGCAGCTGCCCAGGGCGAGTCACAGCAATGTGTGGGGCTGATGCAGAGACTACTTTGCCAGGGGCAGGGGAGTGTGTGCGCACAGGGCAGTGTGCGTGTGTGTTTGCTTTTTGCAATCGCTGTCCTGTCTGAGGGGCTCGGACTGAAAGCACACCTGGGGCACTACTGAGCTCTGACACGTTCAGCCCAGCAAGAGGGGAGCAGAGATTTGTGGGCTGTGAAGCAGTGGGGTGACAGGTCAGGATGCTGGCCACTGAAGGTTCCTCTGGTACTGGGTGTCCTGGGCTTGCTCATGTCCATGCAGAGGGGACCTGGCACTGGTGGCTGCTGGAACCACCCGTGCTGCCTCCTGCAGAGTGTGGCTGGTGCTGCTGCAGCCCCTGTCTGCTGAGCAGCCAGCACACCAGGGCTCCTGACAGCAGGAGCCTTGCAGTGGCAATGTTGGTATCATCTGCGTACAGGATCCAAGTCACACAGAGCCATTTCTCACACTGTGCCCTCTGGCTCCCCTTCCCCTCCCTGTCCCCATGCACACTGGGTGTCCCTCAGAGCATCGCGTTCTCCTTCCGACACAATGAATGAAGCACCAGCCCTGCTCCCCAGCTCATTAAACTGTAAGAGAAACCAAACAAGCCCCATGGCCCAGTGCTATTTCCTACGCTGGGTGATCTCCTGTGAAGGACATGCAGGAAGAGTTTATCCAAGGAGTGGCTATCCAGCTCCTGGGGATACAGAGAAATTCTTTCTTCCCACCTCTGCCCATGTAGGGCTTTGACTTAGACTGAAATTTTGGCTTCCCAGGGGAAGCCACAGGCAACTGGGAAATGGAGAACAGGGAAAGAAGAGACATTTGGTGGTTGAACCCTATTTATCAGAGCTCTAGAACTGACTTTAACGGGTAATTTACTAGAATGACATGGGGTACTAACCTGCAAGAGCAAAAACTGGCATAGCCAGAATAAACCACAACAGCCAGCCATGAAGCAAGGATCCCATATCTGAAAATGAGCATGAGGGACGGGGGACAAGCTCATAGGGCAGCAGCATATATAGGGGCATTTAGCAATATCTCCCACTATCCAGCCCTGCTGGTAGCATTTTACTGCCAAGGGGGGGATTGCATTTGAAGAAGGGAAAAATTAAAAGATCTGTGTGAATCAGTGGGGAAATTGCAGAGAGCTTGTGGTTGAATACAGACCTGTCCCACAGCCACAGATGCAGACAGGAGACAGAGACAGGGTGTCCCAGTTTACAGCACTGCAAGCTCTGTAGGTACAGGTGCCTGTATGACAGAGAGCAGACTGGTCTGAACTGGGCAGCTGAGCCTGGGAATGTGGGGTTCAACTCTCCATTGACACCAGTCACTCCCCTCCATCCATGAAGAATTTTACTGGGGGGGCAGGAAGTACCTCCAGCTCCTAGGGTAGGTCCATTTGTCCCCGTTTTCACTCTCAGTGCAAGCTGGGCTGTGCAGGCAGGACCAAGGCACAATGGTGTTAAACGCAGGCCTTCCAGGCCACCAGAGCTACTCAGTGAGACGTTTCCCCCTTCTCAGACTGCTAGTAGTCCTTAACTGCCTTTGAACAAGGAAAGTTTTGGGCTTTTGCCCAGCTGTGCCTCAAAGCCTCAAAGAGAAACATCCCCCCTTGGCCCCTCAGAAGTATTTGGGGAGTTAAGCCCTTCTTTGGGTACTCAGCTCCAAGGGGGAGTACTGGGAGTTAAGTACCTAATACCTTTGTAGTTTCTTGGCTTCTGATATCAAGTCCTGGGAAAGACAGCTGTGTTTGCACTGGAATTAAGATGAGGGGGTTTGTCACGCTCTCCATTCATATGCTTGCGGAAAGTGAGGACCAAGAAAGAAAACTCAGCACATAAGAAATCCCAACACCCCCAGGAGAACGCTGGCCACTGCATGAGCACTCATCTCCCAGCCTCGGACCTCACCGACCTGCACCAATACAGGCAAAAGTCCTACTGGTGATGTTTTTGTGGAGTTCTTATTGCAGGATATTGGAGTTTTGTGAGTGGGGACAAACGCAGGTGCATTGTGCTGCCAGAGAGGAACAGCCAGGCTGAGATGCCAGAGGAATGCGGGGCCAGGAGAGGCTGGATCCAGTCAGCAGAGCCACCGGGACACGAATTTCTCCTGCAGGGACAGAGTTAACTCCAGGTGTGCTAAGCCCACTCCTTTCCCCTCCAAAACCTCTTGCACATATCAGAGATTCTCAGGAAACTCTATAAAGCCAAGAAGGACTAGAGAAAGCATTCCTCATGAAAAGCCGGGCCTTCAGGAGCAGATGGGCTTCATTACTGTCCTGCTCTCAGCACCGGACTGGGCGGATTTTTCTACCCCGACAGGTCACGGATGGAGCATTTCATGTCTTTTCCAAACACAGCAGATCTGAGGGCTTCCAGCCTGTGTTTGCCAACATCTTGGCTGACAAACGTTTCTGTACTTCGAGCACTGGCTCCTCAATAGGAAGGGGCTGTATCCTGGGCATCACAAGACTGTGACTGGGAAAATGAGCTGGGTAAAACTGCCCCATGACCAAAACAAAGAAAAGAAAATCAACACCCTCTGAGGGTGTCTTAGATTTTTCATCCCTGCCTGTGCTTGCAGCCTTAGCCAGGGCAAGAGCAGCATCACCCTCCTTATCTGGAAGGCCGAGGACATGTGTCAGCCAGCTGCATGACCCAGGCTCAGAGCATTCGCTGGCCGAACCACACGCACGTCCCAAGGCAGCGGCTGAATTTCACCCTCCAAATACCTTTAAACAATGGGGAGGAACTGAAGCCTAAAATAAGCTCTTTCCTGTTCTGAAAAAAAAAAAATCCCTGGTTTGCAAAGGTCTGCTAATATTTAAGTGTGTATTTATCTCCATTCATGCCAGGTCTAGGTGCACTTGTAGGTTCAGGGACTAGGGCTCTGCAGGTCAAATCACTGATCAACTCTATAATCTCTATAATAATTTGTCCCCCTGAAGGGACCAATCTTTAGGCACAGAGATGGAGCTGACTGAGATCAATAAATCTGGAACAATGAGAAGCAAGAGTTTCTCCAAGACCTGCTGGTGCTGAGTGGTGTTGGGCTGGGCAACTGAAACCACTGAGAACTGGCAGAGACTGGTGGCAGTGGTGTCTTCCACATCCACCTTGGCACATCAGAGGGCTAAGAAACACACAAAAATGGTGAGGCAGTTTCCTATCTATGGTATCTGCTACATGTGTTGATGTGGCTTCTGGCATTGCTGCTCATCCTCTTGCAACACCCCAACCCTTCTCTCTCAGGCTGGTGAAGGGGTACCTCCACTCCAGGAGTGGTTGGAGAAGGCTTTGCTCTATCAGTGCCCCGAGGAGATCCAGCTAGTTGATACAGGAGCAGATAAGGATGGAGAGAGGGCTCTTGCTGCTTTCTCACTTGGAGAGCTTTCTGAAACAGTATCACAACCTTGGCACTTCTGGTATCTCTCGTTGTGAAAGAGTCAGACCAAAGGCTGAGTACGTCTCACCTGCAAAGCCCCGTGAGGTCCAACGGCTCGTGCTGACAGCAGGTTGTGAAACAACACAGGGAGTGCAGAAGCCAGAATTGAGTAAATGCTGCTAAAAAGACCTAAGAAACAACAGCTGGATGCTGCAGATGGACAGAACCAGAACAGAAATAAAGAAGCACTTTGAGATTGAGAGCTTTTCCTTCTTTCTTATCGGAGAAAATCTGCCAGCTCTCTGGATGTCAGTACGATTTGCCTACTCAGAGTTGCCCCAAAGACAAACCACTGGGGTGGCCCCACAGCCCTGGCCTGCAGAAACCTCAGACCAGATGAACTCAGGCCCTTAGGACCTGCCACTCACCTCCCTCCACCTCCTTCACATGTTCCCCCTTCCCTCTATCCCACATCTGTACTAGCAGAGTCATCCCACCTCTCCCACTGTTGCTAAAATCAGTGTGGTCCCTCTGAGAACAGCAGTGACCAAAGCTCTGATGTAGACAAGGAATGGCAGCCTCCAGTATCTCCTGCTGTGCCAGCCTAGATATGCTGCCAGCAGACTGAGATGAAATACCAGCCCAGGAGCCCTGCTGCGTATTCCCACCTCTATGCAGAAAATGTACAGCATGCACAAGTCAGCACAGCTAATGGTGTGCTATTCCTGAAGGGAACAGCAGAGGAACATCAGCTTGGAAGACGGATGACAATCATGCCGAGGCCAGACAGGATCTCCTGGATGGCTGTGGGGTGACACCAGTGCAGCCAAGGCCTCCTGATGGCCCTCATCACTCCCTGAGCCCAGCTGAGATGGCATGAGGTCTGCCTGGGAGATCAGCGCACCTGCCCGTGCCACCAGCCCAGGTGCAGGAGGTGTTGAGAGGTGACTGCTCCAGGGAAACCCCGGAACTACCCACTGTGGCAGGGTTTGGAAGGTCCAGTGGCCAGCGTGCTCAGCACCACTTCAACACCTTCCTGCAACGCAGACATCCTGCCCTTGGCCACGTACCTGTGAGCCTGGAGCGGGACAGCTGATGGCCAGCAGGACAGATAGGACACCACTGACTTGAAGCAAGCAGGGGACAGTCCACGGCACAGCTGCACCCCAGGGCCAGGGGAGAGCTGGGACTACAGCCCCCGTGTCTGCTCACTGGTACAGGCAGCAGGAAGGCAAGGCAATAAAAAACAACCAGGGCCACGAAGTCAGGGCACACTCAAGCCCACCTCCCCGAGGAGCACCGAGACCTGTCCCACCCCTCTGGCAAACACACCAAGCCCATTCCTGCCTCCAGGAGGTACAAGGGGGAATTCTGCCACTGACTTCAGTACAAACAAGTTCAGTCCACCACCAAAATAACCAACTCAGCGGCATTCAGGAGCAGAGTTATTTCAGCCCAGGCTGGTGTGTGGGTGTTCCTGAGGCAGAACAAGAAAGCCTTATTCCAGCACAGCCGTGGAGCTCAGTGCAAACCACTCCGGCACACAACTGTCCGGATGGAGTTATAAGTGGGCAATGCAAACAGAGCAGCTAATTCCTGCTCCCTGAGCTGAGTGAGCCCTTAGCACTCTCAGGCTTACAGGTTTCTGGTTATATCATCTTTCTTCCCATGTTCTATTCCTTGTCCTGGTCATAGGAAGGTTTGGTCTCTATGCGCCATTAGCAAGGATTAATTCAGCAAGTTCCATGTAATGGACTGTGGGTGGCCCAGAGAAGGCAACCTGCTCAATCCTGCTAATGATGGAGAAAGGATCTGACTGCTCCTGGGGGAAACTCCTAGCATTGCTGCTTTTTTTTCTACCATTTTTCTTCATTATTGTATAAAAACCAAATGACACCAGACAACTAGAACTCCAAATAACCCCCAGGCAGCCATCACTTTAAAGATGACATTTTCATTTGCAAATTGTTTACCTGTTATTGTAACTTGTAACTTCTAAAATTCAAGTAATTGGCCTCCGATTGTTTTCCTTTGGGATAAAAAATGAAGCAATCTTTAGCTTGCTTCTTTTCTGTATATGGTAATGACCTTTCCTCTGCTAGTGTGAGTTTCTCACTGATCTGAAGAGGAAAGGAAAAACTGCAAACTGCAAAAATAATAAGGGAAAGAAACGGCACAAAAATGAAGGCTGGACCCAGGGAGACAACTGTGTGGCTAGAAAATAAGCTGATGTTAGAGAACATGAACATTGCTTAAACTCACCTCTTTTTTGAACCTAAAGGGGCAAATCTGCAGAGGGAATCCACCACCCTCACAAATGGGTTCCCACTGAGTGACAAACATTACTTGGTTGCACTAGTTGAAGATCCCTACCTCAGACCTATCACCATCTATGGGAACTTTCAGAAACCACACTTGCTCCTCGCAAAAGAATAGATTTGCAGGGTGTTGCATTTCCCAAAGCCTCAGCTGGCCAACACTTCTCAAGGTAGCATTCCAGACGCAAATTCCCTCCAACCCCTCATGAGACACCACCACCATTACCATCACCTGGTTTGCTCTGACCTCACAGGAACTCTGTGTGAAACTGTGTTGAGATCAGGTAAGGAATTAAAGTCAACTAAGCACATTAAGTTCTGCTGATTCAGACCAGCAGAATCTCTTTTTTGAAAACCAGAGCCCTGAAAAGAGACACGTTTTCTTGTCAGATGCTAGAAAGTGTATCCAGTGTAAAACACAATCGTCTCTTCATTAGCACCCCTGGAGATTAAAGCTGATTCAGTGCTGCACTTTTTACTGAGCAGCCCCAATACTAAAATAAGATGCATAAATCATTTTCTTAAAAAAAGAAAAAGTTACCAAGGAATACAATACTGATTATGGTCTTCTGGGATTTCTGAATTCATCTGACAAACTTCACATGCTCATCTAGAAATAACAAATGTTCACTGAAACCCAACTCCTTTTCAATCTTACTCAGCCAACAAGTTATGCCTTTTTTATTTTTAGGAAAAAAACACATTAAAGTAATGGAGCAGCCCCTATAAAAGGAAAATCACATTTCATTTAGTCCACACTGATAAAATTCCATTAACGTTTCAGTCAAGTCAGTCTTCTGTATTTTAAGATGTAGCTCTAAAGGCCCCATTGATGGATTGCTGCTGTACTCAGAAAACATCAGTACATTGTTAAAACGGCAGGAATTACCCAATAAGGTTTCTTAGGAAAGAGGAACTAATTTCCCCAAAGGAGGACAAAAAGGCAAGGAAATAAATTACCTCCCCAGTACAAAACGGTTTAGATTTTAGTTCAGAATTGCTTCCCAACTTGAAAGAAATTTCCAAGAGCACACACCAGAGAAGTGCCTTGAGCCATTCAAACAGATTCCCCAGGAATTTTAGTGACCGCGGGTGTAAATCGGCACTTGCGGGACAGAGCAGCTCCCCTTTGCCGTCCCGACGCCGGCACAGCCTCGGGAGGGCTGCACGAAGCTGTGCACAGTGCCATGATCGCACAGAGCTGAGCACCGTTCCATGCCCCGCAGTGACACCGAGCGGGACAGCCGCCCGAAAGAAGGGGCTTTAGGAAGGAGACGCGGGTGGCACTGCGGAGCAGCGGCGCCGGGACGGGAACGCCGCTCACGCCGCGGGCGAGCGCAGCGCCCAAGTTCAATGGGCTCAGCCGACGGATGTGCCAGCCCCGGCGAGTTCACCGCCGGACCCAACTTCAGCTCGCCGGGGAGCGGCCGACACCCGAGGGGCTCCAGGAGCGAGGAAGGGGCTGCCCGCCGTGCCTCACTCCCCGCTCCGCCCGCCCGCTCCCGCCGGGGGACCCTCCGAGAGCGCGGCGCCCGCGGACCCACCTGGGCTGAGGCTGCTCTGGAAGTAGAAGAGGACGAGCAGGACCGAGCCGAGGCCGGCGGCCAGCGCCAGCCGCGGCGCCCGGCTCCGCCGCATCCTCGGCCACGGCTGGCGGCGCAGCGCAGCGCCCGCGGCCCCGGCCCCGGCC
>VWZT01011968.1:206482-240168 GCA_013397055.1 Pachycephala philippinensis
AATATTCTTTTGGCTACCCCCGGCCCTGCAGACTTTTACTGAAAGCAGTAATGCTTCTGACTAATTTCACCTCAAGCAGTACATTTCTATAGAAGGAGGACATAATTTTCTACTACTCTCGGCATTCTTTTGGAAAGTGAGAGCGCAAAGTTCTCTTACTGCATCCTCTATCCCCCAGGCTCTGTAATCACAGGCAGAATCAGCCCAGAGCTTCTGTTGCTCCAGTTTTGAAGTAGCAGCAATGTTCTTCACCCAGCTCTGTAAAACACTTGAGATCTATTCAAAGGCCACCTGCCAAAATAGCCAGGCCGAGAGCTGGATTCCACTGACAACACTCGTTCACTGCTTCTCTTCAGTCTCAACACACTTACTTTTAAGAAAAAGAGGATAGCTCAAGGAGGAGCCACTGGGAATGACAAAGCCTGGGTAAGTGCACATGCTGGGCTTCATTCTGCCCTCATTTAGGGCAGAGGAAACCAGGAGGAAAATCTCATTGTAGTGAAGGAAGCTGGAATGAAAAAAGAACACACATCTTGCAGGCTGTGTTGGGCTATGACCATGGAATTAGACAGCTCTTTGAAGTCCCTGTTGGATGGTCTAGAGAGGGGCAATAGAAATGAGACCACAACTGAGAGCTTCTTGCAAGGGCACACCAGTGTGTGCAGTAACCAGCTGGAAAGATAACCTTGGCATCAGAGCCCTGTGCCTGTTTGATACGTGCAGGGAAGGACTGTGACCCCAACCACTGGGGAGCAGGAGACAGAGCTAGGGGAGTGCTGCTGGCTGACAATGGCTCTGCCGATACAGCTTGCTCTCTGTTGCAAATGGTGTGGTAATTTTGGCCCCTTGATGAGTGTGGAAAGACTTGGGGTCTGCCTCACGTGTGAAGATGGGCTGAGAGACCTCAGAGGCAGCAAAAGGGATGTCTGGTACTGCTGTCCTTGGGGCCAGAGAGAGTTCAAAGACTGAAGACATATCTAGCCCTCTTGAAGTAGCTTTCCAGGAGCTGGAAGGTGTACTCAAGACTTTTGGTGAATTTTTCATAATTTGCATCTCCCAGTACTGAAACACCAGAAAATCTAGCCCAAGGCTCCCACAGGAGCTAAGGAAAATAATCATCCCTTTAGCCCAGCTTCCCTGGGTTCAGCAAGAGGGATAAAAACTGTAGAAATGACCAAACTTCACCCATAGTTGGAAATTCCCTTTAAAGAAAATACAGTAAAAGATCCCAGTTGAAACTCAGGCACTGACCTGTTGAGTCCTGCTGCCTGCTGTCTGTATTTCACCCCGGGGGCAGGGCCAGGGCCATCTGTGAGCACATCACATATGCAAGGCTAGTCTTCCAGCAGCCCGAGGTGAACGTGCTGTTCAGATCCACAGGGCTAAAAGCAGAAGCACATCATGAGGATTTCATAGGATTCCTATGTGGACTCAGCTGCAAATGCATTCTTTTTCAAAGGACCAACCCCTTTTAGAAGGACAAACACATTTTCCAGGGGGAAGAGGCACATTATGGTAAGAGCTGACTGCTGGAAATGGCACCAGCTGCTGGGAGGTCAGGCCTTTTGTTGTTGCCTATTCCTGTGGTGTGACAGACCTCCCTGGTCCCACATGCTACTCTCTTGTACCATCCCCCTTCCCCTGCAGCCCCACCATTCAGAAAAGTGCAACCCCAGCCCGTTAAGGCAGACAACAGTGACCAGTGCTTGCTTGAGAAGAAAGGTCACCCCAGATATGTAGAAGGGCACGAGATTAAACTGCCAGAGTCTCAGATTATGATCCCAAGCCTATTACTAATGGAATAATCAGATTCAGTCTGCTTTGGAGAAGCCCTTCTCTCCCTCCCCAGGAACCACTGGTGGCTGGAGAACAGCAGATGCACAAAGCACACGTGAAAATACAACTGCTCAGCAGCACATGTGAAATGAATGTGGCAAGCACTGATCCCTGGTGTCTTAATCTGTTGCTTTGCCAGGTTAATTGGAAGAACTGAGAAATGAGTATTTGCTGTAGAATGGCAATGGCTCCTTCCCTGACACCTGTGAACTCCTCGAGGAAGGGCCACCCTGATCCCTGTCTGCACAGTGGGGTTCAGACCATGGCTGGAGCTATTTATGACTGTTAAAACAATACTGATAACCAAAAATAATTATCAAAAGGTACTAAAAACATGCTGTGGAGGGAAATTATTTGTTACTGCCAAGGTCTGAACTGCAGCTGACTTGTAGGTGAAGAGGAAGTGCTGTTTGCCTGCAGAATGATGCTGTGCCTTTGATGCAGTGCATGCTTGATTCCCTCCCTGCTCATTAGTAGTGCTCATTACTGTCTTCTCAGCAGGTTTCTCCCACATGCTTTGCTTTTTCCCAGGACCTTGGTGCCACTGAGTGAGATTAACTCCGAGCTTTGGTCTGATGACCATGTTGAATAGAAATTAAACAGCGTCTAGTTTCTGCTGGAAACTGAGGAATCTGTTGTACTCCTCCCCGAGCCCTGGTTGTCCAGCCACTGTGAAAAAGAGCCTTTCTAGGGGATATTTTGACTTTGGACCCAGTTGTTTAATTCTAGAGCCGCAGAAGCAGTTTCCCCATGCCTCCTGCCGGTGAGACTCCCCTCTGCTGGTGGCCCTGGTGCACTGACTGTGCTGCCACTGCCCCGGGTGTCACCAAGGGCAGAGATGCAGGGAATGGCACTGGTGCAGCACAGGCTTTCCTCAGAGACCAGCAGCTGGGTGCTCCAGAGATGGCCACGGGTCATCTCGTCTCTGTTTTCTAAGAACTGCGTTAGACATCACCCCGTCCCTGGGATTTCCATGGGCCCCAGTGTATCCTGATACTCAATGCTGTGTTTTAAATTTTATGGCATCACTGTAATGTGCTGGCTGAGAGGGACCTCGCAAAACCCCAGCCCATCCCCTTCTTGAGCTTGTTCTGGAAGTTTCCCCAAGATGGACACCTAAGATCTTGCCAAGCAATCCTTTCCAAGTTTACAAACCCTGAAAAAATTTTACTAACACCTTATCTGAACCATCCTTGTCAAAACTGGGACCCATGACATTTTGCCCTGAAAGATAAGCAGACTGCCAGGTTCTGTCACTTTTTTGTATTAAAAGGAATGGTCACTGCTGCTGATAGCACTGAGCTGGAATACTTGCTTTCTCAAGAAGTGCATTGATTTTCCATCCTTTCCTGTAGCCCTTGGCACCTGCAGAACGTGACTTTTCACATATTATTTCATAAATGCACTAGTGTTTATGTTCACTTGCACTGATATACAAGAGCCTTACTTCACAGCAGCAGAGAACTGTGCTGGGATGAGCTTTTCACCATTGAGTGCTGAACTAAATATTGGCAAGGTCAGTATATGAAAGACACAGGTTGGATAAAAAGTAAAAATGACATTAAATACCTCTGGAGAAGTAACTGGAGGATTTCTCTTTACATATAATATAACAAGATGTTTTGTGTATCTTTTTAAAATCTAAGGCCAGGTTTTGCCACTTACTCATACAAAATAGCACTGATGCCTTGAGAAATCTCCTTGGTCTCAGAAGGACAGGGCAGGGAAACACCAGGAGCCAACCCCAAAGACATTCCACACCCTGAGGAATCCCACTGATTTGGTAAGTATGAGAGTGTACATTGCCTAAAGTTAATCAGGTTCTTATGCCTCATCAGAAAAAAAGTACTAAGGGTGAGAATAGTGCACATAGCATCTGCTTTTGAGTAGTCAGTATTGTAACCTGGCTAATTCCACAGCTTGTCAACCTTTCTATTACCCACTCACCACCTAAAAACCAAAAAGCTAATGACTTCCCAGGGATCCTTTTACAATTATCTCCTGATCTCCTCAGAAATCTTCCTAAAGACCAAGGAACTAAAAACTGGGCCGTCTTTTCTCATTTTGACATGCTGGCCTCTGTCAAAATATATTTCAAGGAAACATACCTTTAACTTACTTTCTGCCACAATTTAAAAAAGAAAATAAAACAAAACCCAGCAGCTGTTTTCTTTTAAAAGCACCAGTGGTAATGGAAGCAAACCAAATTACAGGCTCTAAGGACAACTCTCTGCCTGCATCTACTGGAAATGCTGTTGGTAGGATGGAAACTCCCACCAACCTTTTTATTCAGTGGTGGCAACTAGGGACTGTATTGTCTTTTGTACCAGGCATTTATATTTCATTAGTTTATATACTGTTCCCAGCTTGGAGCTTGCTCTCTGCTGATGTCTGATTGAGAGGCTTGCTTGAGGAAGGGATGTGATTTACAGATACACTCTGGAAAGCCAATTGACCTTGGCACAACGATGGGAGTTGTGCAGTTCCTTCGACAGCAAGAGCAGCAAACCTGTCAAGGCTCCCATGAGGAGCACGGTCAGGGTTTGCCTCCTGCTCTGCTGTTTCTTGCACACTCAGAGCAGAAAGCCACAGCTTTTCTCCCTGCTGCCCAAAGCAACTGGTTGGCTCTGCCCTGCACCTCTGTACCAGCTGTGGTTGTACAAAGAGAAGGTGGTGGCTGAGATGGGAACCAGCCAAGGATGTTGTATCCCAAGGGAACCCAGTAAATCTCTGCAGCAAAACCCCACCAGGGTCGTGCCCATCGTGTGGCAGAGCACAGCAGCTCAATGCACAGCTGCTCTGGCTTGCAAGGGAACACAACTCGGAGGAGATGGAGGGAAGGAATTTTTCTGCTGTGTCACACAGATCTCCTGTGTGCACGGCTTTGCACAGAGCAGGGACTCTCATGCTCAGTGCTTGTTCTTACAGCCTGGTTATGGTGGCTGGGAAAGAGGAATTAGAACATTTCATGCACAAATAAAAACCCATGCATTTCAAGTTTCTTCTGGAGGTGAGAATTTTTCCCTCTCATTCCTTAAGCTGTTGCTCCCTCCAAGGAAGAACTGTGTCTGCAGTATCACAAGGGCTCTGAAGGGAAGGGTAAAAACTCCTGAAACAAGACCCATAGGATTTTGCCTGGCTCACAAACACCTAACTCAGACCAGGTACATTGCCAGACTTTTTATAGGACCCAAATTACCTTCTCTTGCAGGTTTCTCAGTATTTGTGGCCACTGAGTATTCACTATTTAATAAAAGTACCTTCTGTCTTATCCATACCTTGTACTGCAAATCCCAACAACACCAAATCCCGTCTTGGGGGAAAAAAATACAAATATTCCTATAGTTATATACCCAAATTCCTCGGGGCAGGATGGTCTCTCAAGGGCCCAAACCTGTAATTTTTGAACCAATGGAAAAGCCTGACTGCATCCTACACCTTGCTGCATCACCTCACAGTGCGACACAGCAGTATTTAAGTCCCTGGGGGATTATGAGAGCTGCACTACTGCCCAAATTTGGGATTAAAAACAGGTCATGGCCAGTCTTCCCCAAAGAAATGTTTCATTTGACTACTCTTGACATCCGGGGGGAACACCCTGCGAGGTCTGCATTACTGGGTAGCCCTAAACCTCACAGAAATTCACCATGACCTGGTTAGGGTGTTTGGGAATCCAGTGTTGGCAGCTCTGTTAAGCCTCTGTCTGCATTCAGGCACTCTTGGACCTCCCCAGCAGAGCCAGGTGAGATGGGCACAACACCTGCACCACATGCTGACCTTGCTACCACAGTTCCAGCATGTCAGAACAAGAAATTCTCTCCTTGGAGGCACAATTTGCATTCGAAATATTCCCGAAATGGGAGAAGAGGGGCTTGGAGATGCCATTGAGAAACTCCTCCATATTTCAGGGCAATTTGAGCACCGTGCTTTCAACCATTTGGCTGAAGCTGGTGATAGGGAAGCAAAAGGCAGTGCTTGCCCACGTAGACACAGTGCCTTTGTGATGGATTTGCAATCCATCAAAGGCTGTAATGAAAAGGCCTGATCTTTGGCTGCTCTAAGCATTTGCTCAGAAACTCTATTCACTTTTATCCCAGCTGAGGGACCATGTCCAGGATACACACATTTGATAGAAAGAAATTTGTTAACAGCATGCTTTTATACCTTCACAAAAGGTAGATTATTCTAAACTGGGCTTTATTTGCTTGAAAGCACATAACTCAGCAGCACAGACAAGCCTGGTGTCTTAGGAGCAGAGCAGGTAGCAAAGACTGCTCAGAAATCTCTCTGGAAAGTCCTGTTTCCTGGACTTCAATTTATTTACACTGACTGTTCGTGACCAGAATCCTAGGATCAAATAATCTGGTCTTGGGATCTTCTGCATCCAACCAGCCACAGCCAAGAAACAGCATGAGAGAGACCTTAGTTTTAGCACCTCGTCTGGAGAGTCCCTTTCTTAGCATAGCAGCATTGAGCACAATGTGACCTGGGGTGTTGCACTCTAACTCCCCTGGTCTCACCAAAGGCAAATTTGTCCCTGAGAGCGGAGTGAGGGGGTGTTTTGTGGGATAAATGCTTGTGTTTAAGGCAAGCATCTTCCCAACCCTCTGGGGCATTGCTGGAGAGATCTCTCTTCCCCGCAGCACTCACATTGCTGCTACAATGCACACATCCATCTGAAATGGCTCCAAAGGGAGGGGGAAATACCCACACTGTAAATAACAACAACAATGGGAATTGCCATCAGTGGTCAGAACAGTACTATAGAAGTCTCCTCAACCACAGAATGAACATGCTGAGAAACTTCTCTTTCTCCTTAAAACCCTGTGTTATAGGCAGGGACAGAGGTCCCCTTTGTTCTTGTCCCTCTCACATCTGGGAAGCTTGAGCAGGTCTGTCCTTTCTCCCTTCAGCACCCCATGACAGCACAACCAGACCATCCTGGCATTGCTGAATCTTTCTACAACGAAGCAGCCTGGCCCTGGGGAGGGAGGAAAATGAACAAAGATAACAGTGTGGAATGACATTTTCAAAAAAACCTGTGTGACTTAGGTACTGTCCTCACTGACCATGTCTAGATGACCTTGTAGGTTCCTAAATCCCTTTAGTACTGCTGAAACAGTCCCTCATGACTAAAAGCAGAGCTTCTTGTTTACTGAAGGAGGTGCAGTTAAAATAATCATCCTCATCAACTAAATGCCATTAGTGAGGCTGTACCCTGTACATACTGCCACAAAGTCAAACTCAGATTTGTTACTTCAATTTTAAGCATAGAGAAGTAATTGCATATGTCTGAACATGACAGGGCTGGGCAAATCCAATTCAAATAGCTCCTATTTCATGGAAACCCTGGCTGAAAAGGCATATAAATATTCTTAGTCCAGCTGTTGTTTATGATACTCAGTGTTTTCACTATTCTAGGAAGCCTGAGACACTACTTTTATTTAGACTAAAAATAATAAAGGCTTTTCTTCAATCCTCTGGGTGCCCTAATTGAATTACATCTGCATTAGAAAATTCCAGCACTGCTAAAATCAGCCAGCCACCAACCCATAATGTCTAGGAGGTCTATCAAGGAGGCATGGTGTCTGTCTCCACTAGAAACTATATCCAGAGGTGTCTTTTGCAAGAAGTTTAGTCCTGGAGAGGTACCAAATCAGCTTAGTACGGAGTGGAGAAAGCCCATTCCAAGTCTCTGAGCCACTGCAAAGAAAGCCAAGCCAGCTGGCTTCTCTCATTCCTAAAGAGATCTCTCAAACAAGCTCTTCAGCCCAGTGTCCATAGGCAGAAGGGAACAGGGCATTGGATTTGCAGCTGGAGCTTTTATTACTACCACAATTAATTCAGGAGATACAGACCAAGTAGCCCTGCAGAGTGCAGGCCAAACCACTCAGATCAAAGGTCTGCAGGTAGTGCCTTGGCCTCTTCTTGCAGAGATTGGCCGTGGAGGGATGATTCATGAGCTTCTGCACCATGGGCTGCCAGCAACTCAAGCCTGTGAGTCCCACTCTGTTTCCAAATGCTCTCAGTTGCAGCCTGTCCCTATGAGCCACCCTGGAGCAGGCACCAGCATTCAAGCACAGATAGTGTGGGTGAGTTCCTGGTGCTCTGCACTGCTCAGGGCATCACCAGACCTCCTCTCAGAGCACTTGGCTTGTTGTGTTAGTACTGCTGACAATGTTGAAGAACAGTCTGACTGCTACCAAATCTATATATTGATGGCAGCTATTAAAGAGGTTGCTGTATTTCCAGCTGGTTGCAGTGAGACAGGCTCTACCCTTTTCAGTGTCATGAAAATAATCCACAGAAACACCCATGAGCCTGACCTTCTCTGAAGTTTGCCATGGGTGAGAGGGGAAGAGAAAAAGCTACTTCGTTTCTACAGACGTTCTCAGCAACAGTGTGATTTCAGCAAAACCAGAGAGAATTCCAATTCCTCTCTCAGCTGAGGAAGACAGCACGGTCATATGCCTTGCCCAAACCCTCTTTCCAATGAACAGTGCAGCCAGTGTCATTGGAAAAAAAATAGAAAAAAATGAAGCAAGTAGAGTGTTGGTGGTGGGTTTTTTTTTTTTTTTTTTGGCTGCTATTTCTGCGGTTACAGCTACAGCTAAAAGCAGCAGTAGCAGGTTACAGCAGAAACTGAATATGCTACTGTGCAGAGGTTCAATTCAGTGAACTGCACAGATATAAATGGGCTTTTAAACTTCAGAAATTAATTTAAACAAAACATGATTATCTTTTTCAATGAGGGCATGTCCAGAAAGCACCAGCTGGATGCAGTACAAGGTAGCTCAGGCGTATGTTGCAATGTTTAAAACCTGAAGCAATGAGAACTGCACTGAAGCTTGCTCTGTTTTATTTCCATTTGGCATCCTGGAGCTAATGGAGTGAAGGAGCTTGAACAAAGTGCCTCAGTCAGCCTCTCCGTGGCTTATGCCCTGAGATGCCCCTGGCCAACAATTCTGTCCTGCAGTCCTCCAGAGGGCTCTTCCAAATGCAGGATGGGGGACTACAGCCACTCCCAACCTCCTGGTTTGAACAAAGCAAGACAAGGAATAGCTAATAATTAGTGAGGAAATACAGACCTGCTGCTCAAATGGCAGGGGTGGCAGAGAGGGACATGCTCTGAATGAACTATGAATCCGTACTGTACTGCACCATGGCTCTCATCCAAGCTTGCATGGACTGTGTGGGCTGAGGCTCCCTGTGCAGAGCTCCTCTTTGCACCATGAGGCTGGGGAGACCCAGGGGCTGCTGCTGTGCCTCAGCCCTCTGCTGAAGGGGGGTCAAATCCCTCTGGGCTGAAAGCACTGAGTTCATGTCACGTTTTAATGATGTCCACAGACCGTGTGGAAAAGATTCGTGCTGCCCAGTAAAGCAGCTGAAACTGAGCTGCAAGACAATCAGTGAGAGGGAATCATGGTTAAACATTATCTAGAAATAGGGCTGGCCCAGAATATAAACTCTGGCTCCATGCTAGGAAAAGATTAGGAATTGGGGGGAAAAATGTAATAAAGGTCTGCTATTCTGTCAATTATCATCCACACTGCAGTGCAGTATATATGACTTTACTGTTGTCCGGTACTTTTTGTTCCCAGTTCTCTCCCCAGTCATGGATATGTGTGTCTGAGAGTCTGTCAAGCAGCTGTGTGGTGTTTTACTGCCTGATGGGTTAAACCATGACTACTGTCCTCTCCTATTCTGCTCCCTTAGCTGTGCTTTCTCTGGTCATTGGTTTGTAGCCAGCCAAACTATTCCTGCAGAGCCCAGCAGAGACTCATGGTGTAAAACTAGCCAAGTATGCAGTCAAGGCAAATGCTAACTTTCCGGAGTCTCCTCTCAGGATGTCCAGAGCTTGACAAAGTGGGCATGACTCCATGGATCTCGTGAGCCACTGTCTGACTACACAGGAATTTATAGCTATGTGGTTGCTGCAGCTTCAGCTGAAGAAGAGATATATTTAACTAGTTTTCCAACGAAATCTTCATTGGACAATGCAGAAACCAAGAAAAGAAAACCATTCTCAGCTGAAGTCTCTCAGATGTGTTCTGCAGTCAGTCAGGACTGCAGAGAGAAACAAATCCCAGCCTTTGTGACCACGATTAGGATTAGCAGTGAATGACACAAAGCAAAATCTCCTCATTTTGACTGCAGAGCCTCAAACAGCTGCCGTGGGTTCAAAGAAGTCTGATCTGTGACTGCATGTTGATGTTTGTGAGTGTGACAATGGAGCTTAAAAAATTGCTATAAGACTATAAAGGAAAAGGTATCAATCAACAGCAGCATGAAACCTCTTCATGTCCTTCCTTAATGTGTTAAATAATGACTGAATAAAGTAAAAATATGTAACAGCTGAATGAAATATTAGACTGCACAGAAACACATGGCATTGCTGAAAATACCAGCTTTTCCTGCACGGAGAATTAGTGCTAGCTCTATACGGACTTAGCCATCACAATTTTCCATCCACTCCAGCTTTTGAAACAATTAATCTCATGGAAGCCAGAGCAGAAAATCCTGCTGGGGAACCAAATGCTTTTGGTGAAAGATCCAACAGCAATGAAAACAAATGCACCTGACTTTGCAGGCTGTGCTCAGAGAAAGTCCCTGTTAGTTACAGAGACAGCTGTTAATATTCCCGTTTTCCTGCAGCAAGTCTTTCTTGCCAACTTTAAATCATATTAAGTGATACTAAGTAAATATCGTATTAACTAAGTGGGGGGCGGGAGGGGGAGGAATCTTTCCTTAACTAGCTTCAGGTATCTGGTTTTCTCCTTGTCCAAAAAACCTCTTCCACCCACCTGCCCATAAGAATATTGCTGCAAAATCAATCAACAATCTGAAGAAACCAGAAGAAACTCATGTTACACAAGCATTTCCCAGGAGTTCAGTGTCCATACCCTCTCCAGCTGCAGGAAGTGCAGAGAGGTTTTATCAAGTGGGAAATGTTCAAAATGTCCAGACTCGTACAACCAACTAAAATCAGCCCATTTGCTGACTTCAGGGAGGGCAAAAAGGTACATCTGAGCACCTGGGACAGATTTGTAAGGACCAGCTCTGCCACAGAGAGGGGAAGGAGACGTGAAACCCCAAGTGTATTTGTTTGAAAGAGGGCAGAGCAGAAAGCTGCTTGGCTTGGATGGTGGGATTGAGGACAGGAGCAGGGAAAGGGAGATTTCCAGGAGACAGACTGTAACAGGAGGCAATGAAATGGGCTGTGATTTTACCATTTGTTTCATAGAGGCTCTCAGGACAGCCCTGCCTGGCACCAGAAAGCACATCCAAGAAATTACAAGCTTAGAGTACTACACATGTGGGTGGTAGAATTTCTTTTATGAAAGGGATAAAAACCTCCACCATAACCAAAGTAGTAAGAACAACATCCAGTATTACATCTCTTTAACCCTGGCCAAAGAACAGCTGAAACATTTTTGCTGATATTTAGTGCAAATTAATCAGCATGAAGCAGACACTCTCTGCTTAGGAAGTTTCAACCCAAATAGTTGTAATTTGGCAAAACTATGAGCAGCTGAAATGAATTATTGTTTCTGGAAGTGCTGGTCCATTTTAGCAATAGGTGGTGTACCTGCATCACTTGCCATATGCACAAAATTCAGTATTGCAAAGACAGAAATGAAGGCTGACACTGTTAATCACTAACACCTAAAGCATTGTAAGGAAATCAGGGAAAGCAGCTTTTTCCCTAGAGTTAAGAGGTGGTAATTTCACCCTCTCTTACCGAGAAAACACTGGTTGCTGAATTTAAATTTTCACAGGAAAAAAAAAAAAAAAAAAAAGCCCTCCAGGTGGTTTCTAGTCCATGCAGTTAACTGAGCCCATGAATTTTGAGACCCCCTCAGATAGACATCCTATTTCCCAAGGCTTTTTGGAAAGCCTAATAAAGATGAAATGAGCAGCACTTTAATATCCATTCCAGCACAGAAGCCAGGAATGGGAACAACAGGGGACACTGCTGGATCCAGGCACACAGGTGCTGTGTCTTCTCCACATTAGAAGCTCAGGGTGAAAGTGTGGGCATAGTTTGTATAAAGATATGGACCAAGCTGTGTAGGAGAGTGAGGATGAAGAAGGAGGTGACGGTGAGAGGTGCAGAAGGAGCACTCAGTGGGCGCACCAGTCTATGAGCTGGATTGACAGTTGCATAAGAAGAGATGAGTATAATGACAGCATCCTGGGTCTTGAATTTAAATTCTTCAACCAGATTCTAGGGGAATATTTTTGCTATTACCTAAGCAAGACGTGAATTGTCAAAGCAACTTCAAACACAAAGAACCCCAAACTCCACTGGGATGAATGTTTGCTGGGCAATACCCTTTGGGATCAGACTTGTACTAAAGCACATCAAAAAGATGTGCAAAAGAGCACAAGTGTCTCATCAAGTTGTGCTCCAAAGCCACACCCGAAGAAGACAAGCTCTGTTCCCAGTTTACCACCCTGCATGAGTCCTGTGTAAAACCAATGGGAAGCAGCTGGGGAATGCAGAGCTCTGCTCACACACTCTGCAGACCTTCCCAAAACTAGCACAGGCAGAAGGAAAGTCCACAGGCCCAAGGGTGTCAGCAGTTTCCCCCCACACTTCTGCTCTGGAAAGGGGATACTCAATGATTCATGGCAAGCTGCAACACTTCTTTTGTGGTGCCACTATAAAAATACTTCGTTCAGAAGAGGCTGTGTTGCCAGACAAGTTAATACCATGGGGAAAATGACACATTTATAGCTCTTTTTGGCAAAAAGCGGGCAGCCAAGCTTACAATGAATCTTGAAAGCTTTGTAGGAGCCCCATAATCGTTTTTGTGTGCTGATGGGGTGAGAACATGGAGCTCTATGCCCTACCAACCACAGGTTCCTTTCCATTTAACTCATTTTTTAACTAATTACACCTTCGCTACAATTTTAAACCATCTGTTGCTTGTTTGGCTCTTTTTAATAAAGACTTCTAATCCATACTACCCTCTCCCAAACTTTAAAGGGATATCTCCAGATCAACTGAACATGGACAAAGTAGAAAGTGAACAGAGCCAGTACCAGAAATGCATGGAACAGACTTCTCCTGGATGCATGTTCCTACAATCCTTCTATCAAGATGAAGTGACTTGCCTGTGATGGAAGAACAAGTCAATGGCAGAGCAAAACAGAACTCAGGTGACGTGATTCATAGTAGTTTACTCCAAAAAGTTAATCCCTCGTAATGTACATCTAAAGGACTTCCTCTGAGGGACATCCTGGTTTGTTACACACCATCCTCCCTCTCCTACCTCTGTGAAGGCTGGTGGCGCAGCCAGCCATGTGCTCAATGCTGAAGGTGTCTGAGGAAGAGCAGGTATCACTTGAGAGAGTTAAGTGTTGTCAGGTGATCCTTGCCTGTCTTGCACCCTGTTAGGGCATCAGTGACCACCTGCTGCAGGAAAAAAAGGTTTCAAACACATGGTACAAAAGCAGCCCATGTTGTGACAGAGAATCTCCCCAAAATGGAACCCATGGGGAAACTTCCATGCCACAAGCTGGAATGCTGCCATCAAAAGCAAATGGCTCTTGGCTTGTCCTGAGCACCCACCCTACATGAGTATCAGGGACACGGAGGACTTTTCTGGCTGGTTTTTTGACCTTTCAGTATTAATCCAATGTTTTCTTTGTTCAAATTCTTTTATTTACTGCCTTGGTTTGAAAGACAGATGTCTGCTAAGGAAGGCAGGAACCTCCCCTGGAATGTAAAATATGACCCCCTTCCCTCTGAATTGTTATAATTTTGAAATTAAGGGGCTTTTAGGCAAAGATACAGGAAAAGGAATAACAGTTCTTTAGTAGTGTGTATAACAAGGCAAACAAAGAACAACGGCGGCAGAACACCGAACAGAGCAGACCCCAGTCAGTGCCGCCTCTCCCCGCGGCGCTTTCCCCTCGGTGCAGCTCCGCTCACGGCCGCCAGGGGGCGCTGGGGGCTCCCGGCCGGGCGGGGGTGCGGTGATCCCCCGCCGCCAGGGGGCGCTGTGCCGCGGGCTCAGCCGCGTCTCCCTCACGGGGTAATGGCGGATGCAGCCGGCAGGATGGGGCGGAGAAGGGGTTCCTTTACAGACTCACAGGAGGAGCCGATCCTGGTGTCCTCTCTGGATAGCAACAGGAGCTGTAACAGGAATCTCAGAGTAGCAAGCTGGAAGGGCAGGGATGAGCAAATTCCCGGGGTGGTATACAGGATGTATCAGAAACTCGGCAGCTGTAGCTAGACCTGCGGGGCAAGCAGGCAGGGGGTACGGGCTACAGTGTAGTGAAAACCTGGAGCAGTGGCAGCCTGGCTTCCGACCATGGCAGGGAGAGGCTCCCTTGGAGGGGGAAAGGGCTCAGGGATCCCAGGGTTTCCCCTAAGGTGCCCGAGCAGATGATGAGGGATCCTCTGTTTGGTGAGGTAGGGTATTAATAAGGTCCCAGTGTAATGGCCGCTCTCACGAGCAGAGCTCCACACACGATAGTGATGCCTTCGTTTTTAACTTCTATATTTTTCAAATCCTGTACTGCCTAGTGTATAACTCTGAAGTTTCTCTTAGCCTGTTAACTTCTGCTCTCTCATGCTAAGATAGACATAACAAAGCCTCTCTAGGTTTGCTCTCCAAGGACACCCAGCCCATCCTAGGCCCAAAATGTGTAAACCAACATCTTGAGAAGGGGGGGTAAGCTTGGAGAAATTACATCATTAGCTAAAGTTTTAATTGGCGAATTTATGCTGACATGCAAATGGACCAAACCTATAAAAGTGTGAAGAACTTGTGACTCGTCATCCATCTTGGGGTCCTTTTTGGATGTAGCCTTTGGCCTGCCCAGGGTGTACCTTTGAAGGCTTTTCAAATAAATACCTACCTTTATTCCCTTACTCCTCTCTAGTCTCTGTTTCTACGTAGCCTCTCAAGGCATCAATAGAAGGCAGTAAAAGACAGAACCCCACAGTGGTGGTGAATTCTATCCACGGCGGCTGCAGCCTCCTTCCCCTCCAAATGCCAAGAGAACAGAAAAGAGACCTAGGAGCTGTGCCTAGCCCCATTTCCCCCATCCCTGTTCTCCTGGTATCTCTGCCCCTCCGAGAGTAAACCTCAGATAAGCAAGTAGCCAGCCACACCGTTCCCGGGGCAACTTTTTTTGTTGCTCTTAAGTATCGATATTTCTGCAATACAGAGGAGCACACAGCCATGGCTGTCCATGGGGAGCATCCGCTGGAAAGGAACCAAGTGGCTACTGAGCCCTTGAAATAAAGAACAACAACTGGTTTTCCTGAAGAATTACAAATCAAGGCTGAAAGAGATTTGAATTAAATGAAATTCCAAAGAAGAGCAGCACAGCTACGGCAAAGCCTGCAGTCCTTGGGAGGAAGAGGCTTTCTCCCCAGCAGTGCTGCTCTGCTAGGAGCCTCTCCCAGCCTCATCAGCAATGAGGATGTAATGAATTCCCATCAATGTCCCAGTTCCTTGTGCCCGCCATCAATCCCAGCCAGCTCAGAGGAGCCACATCCAAGGATATGCAGCTGAAACCTGTCAGCAGTAAATCGTCTGTGGGGGATGTTCCTCTAGAGGTCATTAATCCCTGGATTACAGAGCCTGTGACTCTCAGCCTTGTTGGGCACCCTGCAGAGCGCTTCCCCTTGGCTTTTGACTTGGCTGACCAGTCACACAACATAAACAATTTCAGTATTTATTTCCAATTGCTCTCTTGGATATTTGATAGTGTGCACTGTGCTTGTTTGGGTCATCTCCTCGCTGCTGCCACTGCAGAGGAAAGGCTGGCTCTCCTGGCAGAGACCAACAGGGTATCCAGATCCTCCTCCAGCTTGAGCAATCCTGACAGGCAGCCCATGGATTTCTCAGGTATATCTGTTATTCACCAGCCCTTACACAAAAACAGGTGTCTCTTGGCTGCTACTGAACACTCATCCCCTGTGAGTATCATGGACCTGAGGATGGTTTCTGGCTCGTCTGCTGACCTGCAAAAGAGCCTGGAGAGGGTGAGGAGTCCTCCTGCAGCACAGTGCACAGATGGGAAGGGCTGCAAGACTGCCTGGAGCAGCCAAGCGGGCTGCACTTGTTGTCCCTGGGATGTTTTCAGAAGACACCAGGTTTTGCTCTGAAGGAAAAGAAGAGAAAGACACGCACAGAATTCAGGTGTCTGACTGGACTTACAGAGGTACACAGGCACGTAAGGGTAACCCTGATCTCCATGTCTCTGAGAGGAATGGAAAGCATTCAGCCTTCTACTAAATTCTCTTTATTTGCAGATTTATTTTATTTATTGAGGGTCTCTCACAGTTCAGGAGTATAAAGAAGAGTTTATTTAATTTACAGTCAAGTGCCACACTATGGTAGGAAGTGTTTCATGCGCAGGCAGGATTAAAAGGTTTCACTGAACTGAAAATCTGAGTTGCATTTGATCACCTTCAAAGGGGCCAAAAAACAAGAGAATGGGAGGAAAATAATTTTCCATAGGTTGAAAGGAGATGGAAGTTAATGATCCCTCAAGGTTAACTTACAGCCTTTATTCGTTCTGGGTGTTAAAGTCAGCTTCACTCCTGCCAACTTATCTCCTGCAAGGCACCTTTCACTACTAATCCAATGTTTTCTTTGTTCCTTTCAAGTTCTTTTGCTTACACATTCAGAGTGTAAGTTCACTTTCAGTTCACTTGCAGAGTAAAAGGTAAACCTGTCACTTTTGCTCCAGTTTGCCCCAGGAATTGTTATATTATCAGTGCAGCCAAACACCAGCATGGGGACATAGCCTGGGGTTTTATCATTTCAGCAGGTTCTCCCTTGTGCACATGCACAATTCAGTCCAAACAAGCTCTCACAGGGATTTAGTTCCCCACTGCAGCACACGGGCCAGCCTCTCTGGATGGGATTTGGACATCCCAAGTGTAATGTGGCTGAGAAACCGGCTGAATTTCAGCAAATGAGGCATTTCTATCTGGGGGTCACCCTTCACCAGGAGATCTGGAGCATTTTGAAGGGGTGCACTGAGCTTTCTCCCCATAGTGGGAACACTGGAAGCCCAAAAGCCCCGCTTTGTCCAGGATGCCCACTGCAGCCAGGGGCCAAGCTGAGTGCAGGTCAAGGCCAGGCTGTTCAGTCTGGGTATATCTATCCCAACCTGCTCAGGATGCTGCAAAAGGACAGAGGGAATCATGTCATTCCCAGTCCAAAGACAACCTCTGTCTGCAGAGAGGTTATGCTGCTCTTTCAAGAGCAGCCAAGAGCAGAGTGTGCTCTGCAGTGGCCCGGCCCCCAGGAGCAGCAGGAGCCTGTCCCAGGGAGTGCTTTGTGCATCCGGAGGGGCCGAGCCCCCAGCAGCTGTGCCGATGCCACGCAGAGCTGCCAAATCTGCTTGCATCCACAAAGGCCCCACGTGCTCCCGGGAGCAGCCCCTGCACGTGGCTGTAATTCTGTCTAAATTCACCCTTGAACCCTGTGGGCTTTGCAGGCTCCCCCTCTCACCCCTCCACGGTGCTGTGCAGACAAACCCCTCTTCATTGCATTCAAGGGAGGGAATATATAAATAAAAACTTCAATACAGAGGAGTACACAGCCCTGGCTGTGCATGGGGAGCATCTGCTGGAAAGGAGCCAAGTGGCTACTGAGCCCTTGAAATAAAGAACAACAACTGGTTTTCCTGAAGAATTACAAATCAAGGCTGAAAGAGATTTGAATTAAATGAAATTCCAAAGAAGAGCAGCACAGCTACGGCAAAGCCTGCAGTCCTTGGGAGGAAGAGGCTTTCTCCCCAGCAGTGCTGCTCTGCTAGGAGCCTCTCTTATCTTCCCCTTGGGTTTTGAGCTGTCTAAGCATTCACACAACCTAAATATTTATAGTATTTATTTCCCAGTGCTCTCTTGGATCTTTTGAGATGTGCACTGTCCTTGTTTGGGTCATCTCCTCACTGCTGCTGCCACTGCAGAGGAAGGGCTGGCTCTGCCTGGCAGGGATCAATATGGTATCCAGATCCTCCGTTCCAGCTTGAGCAATCCTGGTGGGCTGCCTATGGATTTCTCAAGTCTATCCATTACACCTTCTCCATGCATTTTGGTTTTTGGCTTTTTCCCCCTCTCTGGACATGTTACATGGAGTCACTGGCAGAGCAGACTATTGTGCAGTCTTTGGGCTGTGATTGTCCCTGTAAGACCACCAGACCCTTTTGTTCTGACCCCTGTAAGTGGGGGAATGGCAAGGCTTTGAAGTAAAGATGCTTGTTTTTTTTTTTTTCTGCATCTTGAGAACATCAAATCTTCTGGATCAGACAGGCCTTGCTCAGGGCGCTGTTCCTAGAAGCAAGATTGGTGTAGCTTTAACCTCCTGCACCCTGAGCAGGAACGGGCCATGGGTGCAGATGGATATAAATTCCTCTGGCTCCGTTTTTTGCTGGCCAGATGCAGGTGGCTCCTGGCCAGAAGCTGTGGGGCTGCATGAGCAAGGCCCTGAGCCTGGCATGGGGGGCAGAGCCCCCACACTCAAACCCAGGGGTGGGAGTTGACTCCCTACTCTCCATCCAAGGCTCCCTCAGCAGGGAAGGGTGCCAACATCTGGCTGGGGTATGTCTGCTTGGCACGGCTGCTTCTGACACAGGCAAGAGGGTCACACCCGCTGCAGACTTAGCCTTACGCATTTTTATACTTCTTTTTTTCTTTTCATTTGAATCTCTTGCAATTTTACTTGAAAACTTGGCAGCCAAGTGAATTGTGATTTACAGTGAACTACTTGCAACGCCGTCCAATCAGGAGAAACCCCCCCAAAAAAAAGAAATTAGCGGAATTTGTGGGGTCACTTGTAGCATCTGCCACATGACCCCAGCTGGGGAGAAGGTGGCTCACTCCTTTATCACCCTGCCTGGATGCCAGGGATGAGCAAGGCAGCTGAGAAACTGAAACAACAGGGTGAAGCAGGGTTTCATTAAAACAAAATACACCAAGCACATTGCATTGTATTGATTTGTAATTCTCACCAGTGGTTGCTTTCATAAAGTAATCGCAGATGCTCACTCTTGTTGCTTGCAAAGAGAGCAGTCAAAATCTTTGTCTTGCTTAACAGCCTCTGCATCAAAGACCTCATGAGAGGCTTGGACACTTTAAAAAGATCAGCAATTATTTGTGGTGCTGGCTTTGCATTTAGTTTCCTTGCATATTCATGCCAGTGATATTTTAACATGCACATAACAGGAGGAAGCAAAGACTGACAGTAGGGGATCCAGCTGAAGTGAAGCAGATGTCTTTTAAATTCAGAACACATACAGCACAGAAACACTGAGTGATCGAACACAAACTAGAAGCGAAACCAGAAAAAACAGATTTTATACTTAAAACTGAGCACTGCAGAAAGAACAAAGAGCCTGAGTGGTGCAAAACAAACTTATATTAAAAAACTCTTCGCTCTGAACACCCTACTGCATTGCCAAGGATTACAGGTTAGGAATTTCAATAAACTTAGTTTTATGTTAACTGTGTCCCTTTAATTATTACTTTTTGGCACAGCATGTAGGACACCTCCAGGCCAAAACACAAGTGATGTGGAAAGTGCAACTGTTCCTTCCCTTTGGGAATGAAAGTTTTCTGATTATTGTATAAAAATATTTGGATGTATTTTTTAAAGATTCACCCCATTAGCAGCTATGCTATTAGCAGTGAGTCAGAGAACGTTTTGCTGATGTTTTATAATACGTAACTTCAAGTCAGAACCTACTAAACTTCACCAAGCAAGCAGGCCTGGTGCAAAACAGCCTTATTCTCTCCAGTGGGATTGCTCTAATGAGCAAGGGTTGGCAGCATGTGATCTTAGATTGTGAACTTTATAGAGCAGCTTTGTTTTAATTGCAAGGCACTGGGCACATCCAGGCAGGAGCAAAACGTAAGGATAAAAGAGCAAGTGTAGAGAAACAGCAGATAATTATAAAATGAAAAAGAACCAAGGGTGGAGGGTTTCTCTTTTTGCTGGTTAATCTGGGAAACTTATTCAACTGTGGCAACAACCAGTGGTCATTAGAGGAGCACTGTGACACCAGGCAGTAAAAAAAGCTCAAACCTAGGCTTTTACAGCAATCATAGACATGAAGACCAACATTCAGCTTCCCTGGGAACAGCCCTCTTCTAAAAGCAGAGCTGAAATGTAACCCACATGCCTGAGGCTATCTTTGGTGCAGAAGCCCTTCTGGATAAACCAATGTGATGAGTCCTTGGCAGTGGAGCAGAGTTACTTATACCTCAGATTTGGCTTTTGCACAGCGCAGATGAGGCCATGGGGAGAGGCCGGCGGGCTGGGGAGGCTCAGCTGCTTTGTTTTGCTGTTACTCACTTAGGATTTTATGAAATTTGGATCCATACAGATTAGACAACTGCCTCCCCTGCCACACTTTAATTTCACTTGGGTTTCAGGGAAAACTAAAAAAAATAAAGGAAATAAAACTCAGCTTAAAACACAGCTTCTGTTTTGGGCATGTGCCCACTGGCTTAAGCCACACTAGAGGGTCAACTTCTGCCAGGATGGACAACATTCCAAAATACAGCTTGCACTTTTCCCAAAAACCTTGTATTTCCCTGGGCCCTTGCACAGCCATGGGCTGACTGTGAGGCAGAACCACACGGCATTCACATTGGTTTGCTTTTTGTCTGGATATGTTTCTATTAAATCTTTTGCCCTGGCAGAACCACAAAAGATGAGGCAAAGAGGAAAAAAACGCCAAGGCTGTCAGTGAAACCCTTCTTGAACAAGGTGACATAAGCCTCACATACAGAAGATTAAGCTTAATCTCTGAAAGGGGACAGCAGAAAGGCTGGTAGACTTCAAAATGAGCTACAACAGCTGTGTTTTGGTTGGCCAACAACAGCTCCCGCGTTGGCTGAGGCTGGCTCGGCTCCTGTGAACAAGTCAGATTATTAAAATACAGCGTTCAGCAATCCCATCCTTGGAGCACTTGACAGCACTGCCTTCTCCTTTGTGAGTCGCTGCTTTGACTGAATGTGGTAACAAAGCAAAGTGGAGTAATAATGTGAGGTGCCCATGACAACAGAGTCAGTGATAATCCTACGGTGCTGTCCTTAGTTCAAAGCAAAAGATACCATTTACTGGCTTAAAGCACTGTCTTTTTGTTTCAAAAGTACCTTTTGGGTAGGGAAATGCATGTCTTTCTCTTTGTCTGGCTTAACTGCTGGGCTTAATTGGCCTTATTTTAGAGCATAATAGATAAATCAGCAAGACATGGCAGAATTCAGAATAAATCAAGCTAAAAAGCTTTTCATAACTTACAAGTC
Source organism: Pachycephala philippinensis (assembly GCA_013397055.1). Lineage (NCBI taxonomy): Eukaryota > Metazoa > Chordata > Aves > Passeriformes > Pachycephala > Pachycephala philippinensis. The sequence continues at coordinate 227,607 of VWZT01011968.1, forward strand.
ACCACAGAAAGAGAGAAACTGCCCATTTTCCACAGTAATAAGCTATGCTACCAACCTGAAGAGCAGTTTAAAATAATTAACAATACCAAAAAAGAAAGGGTGTGTATATGAGTGGTTCTGCAGAGCCACTCCACCCAGTACAATGGGAAAAAATTAACTGGGTGGACCTGCATTCCCGTGCCAGTTCAGAATGACTGCACTTTATATTTCTGTGCCTGGAGATATACATTTCTTGCACGTGATCACAAGCATTGAGGCAAAAGAAGAGCTTGTAAAGCAAAGCAGGACAAAAAAATACACTCAAGAAAAGAAATGGAAACAATTCCTGCAATAAGATAAAGAACAACTCACAATGTATTTTCAGGCGTGCTGGTTTCCTTCTTCACAGTAATTATATCATTTATTAGGCAATGTTTCCTGTATGATATTTAGAATTATTGTGGGAGGATGTCATAACATCCATGTTTATTAGATAACTTTGGGGACCTTGCTGTGGGAGATTATAAGAGAAAAGAATGAGAGAGATAAATTGTCTAAGAAAGATCGAGTGCTCTGTTTGAATGCGAAGGGCACCGCACACTTAATGGAGATGGAAAGTAACCTTGCAGTGCCCTTTCTCCTGCAGATGTAAAATGTCTGGTATTCAGCTTTAACCTGGTATTTAGGACATCTCTCATACTGACAATAATCAGGAAGAAAAGGATGTGAGCCCTGCCAGTTCCTGCTGGGAAGGAAGGAGATCAAAGGAGAAGTGCCAATGCAGAAAGGCTGGGAGATCTGGAACAGGAGAAGACTGAAGGAAGGAACCTTGGGGGGACAAAAAAACCTGTGCCATACACCAAAAAAAGCCCACAGAGCAGTTAAGTGTACTTTTTACAGAGGGATTGCTCAAAAGTGGTTTCATTCCCAGTGAAGGGCTTCAGGATGATTCTACTCTGGGGCCTGGATGCTTGAGGCTGATCTACAACTCTGCTGTTGATGGCAGCCTGGGGACCACAGAGCTGTGTGCCACCACTTTGAGACGGGCTTGAGGCAGAGGTCAGACAGAAAAGTGGGCTGGGCTCTGACACAGGTTCAAATGTGTTATAAGTTATGAGAGCTGTGTTTGTCCAGGTCTGGTCACCATCACCTCTTTGTTGATAAATTTGTTTCCTCAGGAGAGTCTCAGAATGAAAGCCAGCACCATTCACTCCACCTTCATGACAAATATATTGGACTGATACTTATTTAAAAAAAGAAAAAATGATGGAAGTGTAGTTTTTGTTTGGAAAAATAAAAGGCATTGTATCAGTTGTACAGAGAGAAATATTCAAAGTATTCAGGTTTTGTTTCTGGAATGAAATCAACTTGATTTCCTCTCCCTCAATAGACTGTCCCTTAGGTATTTGACGTATTTTCTGTTTTTTTGAAATGCCAATTTTATTGTTGTTGTTAGTGAAATACATTTTAAGGATTCTCCCAGCGTCCACTCATGACTAAATGTTGATTTATTCATTTCCTAAAATCCATCATCTTGGCCGTGTAATGTTACTTGGGGTGACACTACTGCAGGTTTGTGTGGGGCTCGCTCCAGGTGTCCTCTCAACCAGCACCTCTGTGCAGAGCTGGTGATATTGCTGCTGTCAGCTCTGCCGGCAGATCTCAAACATCAGTATCACTGATCACTTGGCAGAAGCAGAATCTCCTTGGCAAACCTCAAGGAAGAGGAGGAGAAGGAGAAGGAGAAGGAGGAGGAGGAGGGGAGTTAAATCTAAACGCCACAAGGAACAGAGGTACTAATCTCATCTGATGCCAAGAGCTTGGGCATTTTCATCTCTTGCTTCACTCTGCTCTTTCTTGTCCCTGTTGAGTGCACAAGTTGCTACTGTTGGATTCAAGCAGAGGGAACTTGGTGAGAAGAGTACAGATTCCAAGCACTCCTGTCCTCTGGAAGCTGAGCCTGTAGGTCAGACAGTGGGAGCAGGGGGCAGGATACATCAGAGCACTTGGGATACTTGGGAGCATAAAAGCTGCACACAGCTGTGTCTTTTATGTGCAATTGCTCTTCATAGCCATGTTCAGTTTATGGAGCTGGGAAGCTTTTTCCTTGTTTAAAAAGTAAGCTTTATGGATCAACAACAAAATGTAAGGTGAGTCTTCACCGTAAAGTTTTTATTTACAGCAATGATGGGGCACAGAAAGAAAAACTTGGGGTTTAGCTCTTCAGAGTTTGGAGTGACTGCAGTTAGAAATATCACCCTTTGACTTGTAGAAAGAGCACATTTGATCTGGGAATTGCTCAAACAAGAAAAATCAATATGGACTGGTATAATTTATTTTTGACAAAAAGTTGTTCTACTCTTGACTGCTAAAGGCTTTACACCATTTAGTAACAGACATTTTTCAAATAGATTGCACTGAAGACTCTAAAACCCACACACAGATCTTCTGTTGGCTGCTGGTTGAAGTTTTAGGTTCAAGCAGGATGTAAAGCAGCCAAGAGGATGAGGCAGAACCCTGCAAAGGAAAGGTTGAATATGGACCCTGTTGACATGAGCTCCTAGTTGGGAAAAGCTTTAAGCTCCACATGAAGGTCTGTGAACATCTGCCAGACTCTTCTGTCCAGGTGGGCTTCTCCATGGCAGCATCATGTCCTGTCCAAAGAGCACCACAGGCAGAGCAAAAGAGAAAAGTGTCAGGCTCTGCTCTGCAGCAGCATTTTAAAGCTGAAGGCAACCAGCATAACCACCCAGCTTTGTTCTTTCAGGGAGAAGAAATTGCTCTTTGCTTTTCAAATGCTGAGTTTGTTCTGCACTGCTGCTAAGCTGGGAGTTCTGCCCTTTTTTAAAATTTTGTCATCTGAGGAAATCTATATCTAGAGGAAAATAGCAAATTCATCTCACAAGATGAGTGCAAATGTAAACAGACATCTAAGCAAGCTCTGTCTTAATGCACAATTTGGTTATCTCCTTTTCTTTCATCTCCATCTGCTGTCTGCATATAGCTGCTCTGGCATGTCCATTGTCCCTGATGAACACTTTCTGCTGGAGCAATGCCTTCTGTCTTATGACCATGTTGTCCCCAACATCTGAGCTGCAGAGCAAGGGTGGCATCCCAGTGCAGGCATAGCATACTGGCTCTTTCACTGGGGCTCTCTGAAACTGCAGGTATAATTTGGTATGAGATGTTTCAGTTTTCAGATGCAGAATTGTACGTGTGGATCTGGAGTCTTTTGGAACAACACTTCTGTAATAAAAAGAAGACTGGTGGTGGCAGTTTACATTATGGTAAAGCAGATGACTTATAACTTCTTCTGTCCAAATTAAACTCTTCTACGTGGCCCAAAAAAATGCCATTTCTCTGTTTGAAATGTACATCTGATATTTCACTTTTCGATTAAATATCTCTGCCTTCTTAGAGAGACTGCTGTTGTTACTCAATTTCATAAATGTGGCACACTGAGGGAGGGAGGGACCAGTTCACTGCTCTTTTCCCTGAGGCTCTATTTAGGATCTGCAAAAATTAACCTATAAGTGAGTCTTATAGTGCAGCTGCTTTATATGTGCTGCGTCACCTCCCCTGTAAATAAAATTTTTTCATTAGAACAAGTTTATTAATGTCCATCAGTTCAGTCACTTCCGTGACCTTGGCAGGTCAATGTCCTCCTTGATAACAACTGTCCTGTTTGTTTTCAGCTGCTTTCTCATGTGCTCCTCTAAGTGACCCCAAACAGTATAACATGGGAACACATATGATCATCACTCACAAAAGCACACAACGTTTCATTTTAGGTAAAAAAACCCTGAACAGCATATTTTTAAAAAGAAACCTTACCTTGGTAGGACACACCAGACTTGGACCATAAGTGTCTTTCTGATTCACTTCCTTCACTACTCACTCCAGGGCACATTTTCCTGGGGAGATTCCCCGCAGCCAGGAGGCGATTCCATATGCAGCAGCCCACACAGCACCATCTGACCTTACCATGCACAATATTCAAGCAGTGTTGAGCAACCAACTGTGTCAGGGATGCCAAAGCTGAAGCTGTGCAGAGTTATAGGGAAGACGTCTCAAACTGGAGATACAGCAGAGATGAGGGATTAGTTACAAAATTAAGATGGAAAGGAGTGATTTGGAAACTTTACCCCTTCCCATAAGTACTGATTCAGTGAAGCATTTTTATTCTGCACTGCAGTCATAGCCAGCAGCATATACCGAATAAGGATTGAAATATTTTGAAGTGCTGTCACACTGTGAATGATTTTCTTTAGAGCATAAAATCAGACTGCAAAGTTATTTTCTCTCTGCAGCGACATAAGAAGAATATGAATGTCATCATCTCTGGCCCTGGGCATACAGGAACACAGAACTGGCCTTAAACAGATTCTCTTTTTTATTCAGAGTCCTTCTAAGAAACATAAAATCCAAAACAAATTCTGAATATGGCTAGATGTCTCATAAGAGGAACAGGATTTCTGCATAGCTGAAACAGCATGACTTTGATTATTTGAAAACGCATGATTTAATCATTTCATTATGCATACCTTTTCTCAGCAGGCACCACAGCCTAAAACAGACAGGGACAAGCATTAGATAAAACAACATGCTTTGTAGCTGAAGAGATTGGAATCAAAAAGCCTAATCTTGCAAGGCACCGGTATCCTCAGCGCCTTTGGACTTGGCTGCAGACAGCAGGAGTGCCGCACACAGCTGAACTGAGCCCTGGGAGAGTCCTCTGCTCAGAAGAAACATCCTGCAGGATGACTTTGATGTGTCCCTTCCCCAGTGCATATCTACCCATGTCCCACACTCCTCCCCCTCACCTGCTCACCAGTGGAGTGAGGAAGTGCTGTCAGCATTCTGACACCCACCACCAGCTCAGGCTGCTCTTGTCGCCCCCACCTCCCTGCCTTGCATCCATCCAACATGGCTGGGAAATCATAATGGAAGAGACCTGGATCCCAGATCTGTCTATGGAGGACCCTTTTTGCACCATATAGCCAACAGATACCCTCAGCACAGTGTTCTTGTCACCAGTCACAGAGAGCTGCTCTCTCACAGTGCACACACCACACTCCTGTTAGCTGGTAAGTCCATCACATGGGGGTAGAGTGCAGACACCCTATTTTTCCCTCTCAGAACACCCTGTGTGCCCCTCTCTACAGTGGCAGATCCTTTTTCTCTAGGAAAGAGTGGAAACAACAGGGCCAATGCTCTGCAATGGTTTAAATGAAAGGCATTCCCCCGGCACTTCGCTGCCTCCCCAGCTACCCAAGAAGAAAAGACATGGATTGCACAAAATAAAGTTTCTGCACAAAAGTAGGTTTTAACTCTTTAGAGCATCCCAGACAGAGAACCACAACCGCTGGCACAGCCAAGCACAAGTCCCTGGGACCCCCTAAATGGCATGGGATGAGACCAGCCATGGGATGGCTCCAAAGTGGGGGCCAGCAGAGGGTCCCTCAGGGGCAGAACAAGCTGATCATAACTGGGGAAGCAGCTACCCATCCACTATCACTGTCACCATACCACTGTCTGGGTCAGTGGGGGCTGCTGGCTTCAGTGGGAGCTGTGGGGCTGGGCCAAGGGGTCATGCGGCGCAGAGAGGGCAGCACTGGCCTCCCACAGGCCCACACCAGGGTCCTGGGGCTCTGACAACTGGGTTTGGGGGTCTCCATCAGGGAGTGGGACCATGCATGAGCAAGGTGGGCTGAGCAGGGTGAGCAGCAGGAGCCATCACCGTGTGCTGCTTCCCTGCCATGGATTCATCGTTTGACCTTGGACCTGCTGCAGCTGTCCCTCATAAGCTCTCTCTGCTCCCTAGGGAATGGGGTTTTGAGGGGTTTGGCACAATCTTTGTAAGCTTGGGAAGGCCAACCAAACCTGCCTGAAATCTCTGCAGAGGGCACCAGGGGTATCCCCACCCAACAGTCCATGCTAATGTACTTCAGGCAAGCTGCAGAAACACCACAAGGGAGAGCAGGGACTGCAAACTCAGCAGGTGAGAGAACCAGAGCACACGGCCTTCTCTTCACTAGAAAGGAGGCTGAGAACACTGACCAGTTTCCTGCAGACCTAAACTGGATTCATCCAGTGACCCAAGGAGGCAAAACTCAGTCCCAGGTCCTAAAATGTGGTCTCATGGCCAATTAAATGCTGTTCAAAGGGCAGCAGAGCATCAGGGAGCGCTTTGATCTCAGAGATGCCAGCCAGATGTGTAATATCTGCTCAGGTGTTTTCCAGGTATCAGTTTACAGTCCGTGCACATCAGACAGACAGGTTTCTTCCTGGGTTTGCTAACAGAAGCAGCAGTTCTCAGAAATCACAGAGAACAGAAATAATCCCTACCTTTTTAAACATCAAAAACTGTAAAGCTTCACAGCTGCACAGTTCTGAAATTGAATTGAATGACTTGACTTGCCAAAACCAGAGATCAGAGTTCTAGGTCTTTCATGCCCCAGCTGAAAGCATCAATAGCACTCAAAGGAGGGCACAGAGCTGCCTTTCAAATACCGATTGTGACTTTAGAAGCGTTATTTGGTCTCACCCTTCAAACACAGTAACCTCAGTTCAAATTGGATGTGGGAATAAAAAAACTGATTTTCAACACGAGCATTTTATTATTTGAGGAACTGCTTTTCTTTTTTTCTGAAGTTACATCTAAAATTAGCCAAGGAATCTAAGTTTTGATTAGGCTTTGAATTTAAAGTAAAAAGCATTTAAATTAGTCTTTAAGTTGGAGGGCAGCAATGTGTTTTCTCTGCAAACAGTGTAACAATTCAAAAGCAATACTGATACAAGCAGAGACTTGATCCCACAAGGATCCAGGAAAAAGACTTCTGGGATGAAGCATTCAATTCCCAGAAATTACTTTTCCTACTGATCCATAAGAATCCCAGGTCTGTTGACTTCTCCTCATGCTGTATGACCTCATTGCTCAACCAGAATATCTTTCTGCTTAGCTACAAATCCCTTGCCTTCGTATATAGTCCCAGCACCTGAAATACCTGAACAGCTCAGTGTAAATCATGTATTTATCCTCCTAATGCCCCTTTGAGTTCTGGCACTGCCGCTATCTACCTTTTACAGCAGGGAAAACCAAGGCAGAGGGAATCTAAATACCTGGTCAATAGCAGTTCTTTTTACCCATTGGTCACTGCATTATTCACTCAGGTTATTACAGAGAAACAAAATGTTATTAACAACTGAACAACTGATTCCAGCATTAAAACCAGAGCTATTTTTCTTGCAAACACCCAGAAGGGGATCAGCCATTGTTTACCCACCACAATATCTCTTTTGATACTCTAAGGGAGGCATGAGGGGAAAACACCATCATCATCGTCTGGGGAAAACACCTGTGGGGACTCTGACAGCAAACACTAGATTCATACATATACACATGTACATTTTTATATAAACCATACCTATATTTTTATAGTTTTAGATTTACAAACCTTCTATGCATATATAAACATATATTTAGGTATGTATTTGGCAGAAGGATATAAAAATGTAACATCCATAACTGCTGTAAAATTAACTATTAAAGCAGAACATCCCAAAACCCCTGAAAACCTATTCTCTCTGACAAATACTTTCTCTTTTTCCCTGTTCATCACATCCCTCAGCTGCAAAACCCAGAACCACTTTGTGTCATGGCAGAGAAAAAAAATAAGTGGCCAAAAGATTTAAAGTCAAAGACAATGAGAAGTCTTAAATCTATCTCTGCTAATGCTACCAGCACTTTCTTGGTGAACACTGATGTGTGTATCCCATCTAAAGCTCACCTAAAAAGCAGTGCTGATAATGTAAAACTCAGGGCCTGCTTAAAATGCTGAGTGGGGCATCTACAGAAGGGCATGAGCTGGTTATGCTGACACTGAACGAGAAACATCCCAAACCCCTGAGCTGTGAGCTTCTTGAACCAAAGCCTTGCATCAATTTTGCTGATGCCTGGTCCTTGTGTTCATAATGCCCCAGGTGTGAGGCTGCATCTGAGCTTCCCTGCACCTTTGCAGTGTTTGAAGAGCATGATCCAAATTTTGTATCTTGGGACCCCATAGACAGTGAATGGTTTAAAAATAAGCAAAAAGAAAACCCCTAAACATGCTGCATATTTTACATTCTCAAGCTTCTTTGGATCCCTACAAATGTTAGGAACCAGTCGACAACAGATGCATCAGGAAATTAGCTCATCTCTTCCAAGAACTCACATTAAAATGAAGAAAGAGATGAAGATCAGGAGACCTGGTGCCCTTCAGGAACAACTGCTGGAAGCTTTGCCTCTAGGTCATAAAGGGGGAGATGGTTAATCCAAGGCAGGCCGAGGAAGATAACATTTCTGTACTTGTACAATTCTGTACAACATTAGTCCAGACAGGAGTCTATTAACAGTGTCTGATGGAAGCAATTGTATTATTTATTAAACTGACAAGATCAATTGGCTGCTTTGTGCCCATATAAAGAGAACTATTGTACTTTCATGTCCTTTTAAACACAGAGAATAAAGCACTCCCCAGGGTGCTTTCATGGGCTGCCTTCGATTAAGAGTTCTGAGAACATCTGATATTGTCAGAGATGGCTCGCCAGATCCCCAACTGGATTCACAGTCCTCACAAAGAAGGAAGATGGTAGCAATTATAATTATCAGTGCACTGAGAAGGAAGGACCTTACCTGACTTAGAGGAGTGCTTTTACTCAGTCTTCCCAAAGATTAGGCTCTCAAAGCTGAGGGAGACTGACCTGCTTTGATAGCACCAGCAGCAATGTCAGGACTAGTGCCATGGCACAGATAACTGCACATGGGATGTTCATTCTCTTCTTCACCAGAAAAATGGGAGGAGTGAAGGAAGATGACGGTTTCTAGGGCATGAGTAATTTTTAGCAGGACCTAATTATGGCAAGCAAAATTGTTGTGTAAATTACCAGCAGGTTACGAGTTGTGCAATATATTTATATATTAACCCCATGCAGCACTACAGGCTTGGGAAAGAGTGGCTGGAAAGCTGCCTTGTGGCAAAGGACCTGGGAGTGCTGGTTGAAGGTGGCTGAACATGAGCCCAAGTGTGCCCAGGTGGCCAAGAAGGCGAATGGCACCCTGGCTGTGTCAGCAATAGTGTGGCCAGCAGGACCAGGGCAGTGATTGTCCCCTTGTGCTGGGCACTGTTGAGGCCACAGCTCAAATCCTGGGTTCAGTTTTGGGCCCCTAATGACAAGACACACATTGAGGGGCTGGAATGTGTCCAGAGGAGGGCAACAGAGCTGGGGAAGGGGCAGGAGCACGAGTCTGATGAGAGCAGCTGAGGGAATTGGGGTTGTTTAGCCTGGAGAAAAGGAGGTTCAAGGGGGACCTTACAGCCCTTTACAGCTCCCTGAGAGAAGGTTGTAGCCATGTGGGGGTTGAGTTCTTTCTCTGGGGAAGAGCCCAAGTCCATTTTTATTTAGGACATGGCACTAACCACGTGTGCCAACACATACCTTTACCTGCAGAGAATTTTGAGGAGTACATCCAGAGGATGCAACTCTATAAACTACAAAATAAGCACTTTCAGTCCATTCGGAGTGGATAAATATGCTTGATAAATTAATAGCAAAGCTGTCTCAGAGCAGCTGTTTCTGGGCAGTTATGGAATTTTCCAAACATCTGAACGCACCTTTTACTATGTGCTCCTAAACAGGGATGTGCACTGACTGCACCAAAACTGGAACCAGCTCAGGGAAGGAAAAAACTCTTTGTGGGTATCAATGCAGTGTTGTTCTGAGTTTAACTGAATCACAATTATGTGCTAATCAACCTAGCACTAAAGGCTCCTGCAAGCTGCCAAGTACTGCTGTGACTCCTGTATGTGATGAAGCTCAGACTGAGTTTCTCACAGCTTGTTCAGAGACTGGAGATGTCTCTGCTCACAATTACAGCAGAATAGACTCGTAGCAACTCTGCTAGAGGACTTCTGTGGGCTTGATCTAAATTCACCTCGATGTAAATGAGCAACTTTTGCCTTATATTCAAGCCCAGCTTTTATATTGGATTTTGCCTCGTCCTTGCTGTGAACATAGAAAATACATCTATTTCAAGCTGAAATCTGTGCAGTCAGTGTTCTCAGTTAATTACTGCCCCAAACAGTTTTAGAAACAGTGGCAAATAGAGCTACATGACATTTCCCTTAGTTCAATTCCCTACTCTTCTATTTTCCGTGTTCCTTATCTCTGCCACCTGGATTTGCCAACCCTTTTCAGCAGTGCCAAGAGACCTCATGGCCAACCAGCTTCAGTTTTGAGAGTGATAATAAAACCTCTCGCTTTCTACTATTTCACTTATGCAATTTTAATCTGCAATCTGTTAGCTTTTTTACCTCCTCTGAACCTTTCAAATCTTGAGATCGGTGTTCAGCATCGGTCCTTTCACCGTCACCGACAGGAACCAGCAAAGCCCGTGCCCCACCTCCCGGCTGCTGGACAGCACTGCGGGGATCCAGCTGCCAGAGCCTCTGGAAAGATCGGGACCTCACCTACAGAGTCTCAACTGCTATGACTTTACAAAATATTGACCTTTCTTGGGTGGGGAAGTAAAAAGTGGCTGAAGAGAATAGATATTTATGCATGTAAATAGAAAAAATATAGAATATATTTATTTATATAAAATTTTATATAGAAATAGATGTTAAATATTATGTATATAAAAATATTATATATATATACATATAAGTTGGTTTTCAAGGCACCTCAGTGTGATGCTGTCATCAGACAGTGTCACAAGTGGAGAGGAAGCTCACATTCTCCTGATGTGGGGTACCTGATCCTCTCAGCATGAGGTGACATTGGGAAAGAGCTCTGGAGAGGAACTGACAGATAGGTGAAGGAGATGGAAAGGAATTACTCATAGAAATTAAAGGAAGGAAGGGCAAGGTAAATATTTGTGGCAGGGAAAGAGGACAAGGAACACAAGTGATGTAACACACAAGCAAATATTCAGACTTGTCCATCACACACCACCAGTCAGTGCCCTTCTTCTGAGGTCTACAACTTTCCTAGATTTTAGGACCTTCAGTGTAGACAGGCTCTGTAGTGAGTTAATTACAAAAGTTTTCTTGCTCACATTTAAAACACCTACCAAGAGATGATTCATTAGTTTTCTTACAGATTGCAATGAGAAAATGAATTCTTAACTCTACTAATTTGTGTGTAAATTTGACAAAGACAGCTGACCTTGCCTGCAGGAATGTGCTCACAAGACAGTCTTGATGCCTCTAACCGTCCTGTGATCCCAGCCTGCACTCACAGAAAAATAAACATATTTCAAGGAAACAATTGTGTGAGCACACAGCATAATTTATCCTGCTGTGGGTCATTAGAGTCCCAGCACAGTGACTAATGTGTCATTCCCTTTGAGTTATACTGAGTGAATAACAACTGTGGAAAATACCTATTCGAGGATAGAATAGTCCATCCGGACCACAGGAACCTTCTTCTTATCACAAGCATTTCTCAGGAGTTTCCTCTTTTCTGTACTCTCTCAATATGGACAATTTCAGGAAATCTGTAGGACTTGCTTTCGACATTAAAAAAACCAAACCCACAACACACAAAAAACTCGCAAAACATGCACAAACACTATTTTTTTTTCAAGAACTGTAAAATCAAAGCTTTCAAAGTCCTTCCCAGTGTGACTTAATTCCAAGAGACGCATCCTAGGAAAGGAGCACTTTAAGGTGACTTTTTCTGTTTCATCATAATTCATGAGTTTTCTTCAGCAATAACATTCTTTCATTGTCCAATTGTAGTCTGAGGGCATCAGGGACTTTCTCACATAAGAGCAAACAGAGAACACTGCTGTGGAAAACACCTACATTACAGCAGTGAGTGTCTGGTGTCTGCCTCACTGGGGAAACTCTTACTTGTTTCGGCATTTGTGTCTTTCTGGGACCAGTGCTTCCTGGTTTGGTAAACTTCCCTGAAATAATCTTCTAAGCCTTAATTAAAAGATTAAATTTAAGCATTTATTGTATAATGAAGTGACATTGTGAGCACAGCAACATCTGGCTTAACAGCCAGGAATATAGCTCTAGAGTACACATTTATAGAATCATATCTAAATTACTCATTGTTATGAAAGAGACCAAGCAGAATCTAAGAGGTCTTTACATCTTGGGAATTCTCAAAAATCCAGATCTGTGCTGACTTTTTATGTCTGCTCATTGCAAACTCTTCAGTCAAGTACTTTGATATCAGCAGAAAAATGCTTTCCCTTCTTCAAAAATCTCACAAACACTGACTGTGCCATAAAGTACCTAGAGGAAGTTCAGATGGGAAACATGAGAAATGGACAAGCGGAGGACTTAAGCCTGGCTAAAGCCAAATCAGCTGCAGGAAAGTGAAGAGAATTCAACCCCCCAAAACTAAACTATTGCAGTTACAGTGCATTTTTCTTCTGAATTCATGGACCAAAGTAAACATATTTACACTAATAATGTGGACAGGGATATCATCTTTAAATCTCAGTTTCTATTTTTTTTTTTTTTATGAACTCTGTCTGCCAGAATTTTCTGTCTGCCAAAAGGGCTTTAAAAGAAAAAAAAAAAAA